>JAJQKJ010002511.1:0-153969 GCA_029574335.1 Rana kukunoris | reverse complement strand
CAAAGTAGCCGACGTTAGAGCTACGGCTCTCGCCCAGGAGAGCCAACCTGCCGCCGTAATAATGACGGCGGCTGGTCGGCAAGTAGTTAACCACTAAAGACGCCTTACTGTACGTATACGTCATTTTTTTAAAGATGGATATCTCGGTAACGGCAGCAGCTGCCACAACCGAGATATCCATATTTTCAGTGAGCGGTCCTTTAAACGATAACGGTGGTCTCCGCGGCGGATTCGCCGTGCCACTTACTGGAGCAGGGGCAGCGGCAGAGGTGATCGGGTGCTGTCTCCTGCTTGGCTGGGATAATGAGTGAGGCCATGATGGCCCCCACCCGTCTTCAAAGTATAGCAGGGTGGAAGCGACGTCAAAACGTCACTTCCGCCCAAGCTTCTTAACCTCCCTGGCGGTATGATTATTTCAGATTTTAGGTGCTGAAAGCGGTACCATTATTTGCAAGGAAATTTGGCGTTTTATACTGTAGGCCTGTAATTCTTAGGAATAACTGTACACAGTGCTGCCGAAGCTTGGAAAGTGCTGAGAGTTGGAAGGAAAAATCTGAGCTTCGCCAGCACCCATAAAAATCTGAATTCCAGCAGAAGGTGCAGTGAAATGTTGGCTAATTATTGGAAATATTTAGAACAAAAAAATCATCTAGGGATCTTGTTACAAAAAAAAAAAAACAGATGGTTGGAGCTAACTTTTTATAGCCATGTCATCAAAATGTAATATGGCCTTTAACCACTTGCTTACTGGGCACATATACCCCCTTCCTGCCCAGGCGAAATTTCAGCTTTCAGCACTGCGTCGCTTTAAATTAAAATTGCGCGGTCGTGCGACGTCCTTTTTTTCCCACAAATAGAGCTTTCTTTTGGTGGTTTTAATTTTTTGCGCTATAAACAAAAAAAAGAGCGACAATTTTGAAAAAAAAACACAAAGGGCCAGATCCACAAAGAATTAAGCCGGCATAATTCCAATTTCCCGCCGGCGTATCATTGTTTTGTATACACAAAACAAGATACGCCGGAATTACACAAAGATACGACTGACGTAAGTTTCTTACACCGTTGTATCTTAGTTGCATATTTACGCTGGACGCTACCGCTGTGTGTCCGCGTAAAATATGCAAATGAGCTAGATACGCCAATTCACAAACGTACGTACGGCCGGCGCAGTGTTTTTACGCCGTTTGAGTAAGCCTAGATCCGGCGTAAAGTTACCCCTGCTGTATAGAGGCGCAGAAAATGTTAAGTATGGACGTCGGGCCGGCGTTGAATTTTCCGTCGTTCGTGTGAACCGTTCGCGAATAGGGATTTGCGTAAGTTACGTTCACGTCGTTTTCATTGACTATTTGCGACGTGATTTCACGCATGTGCACTGGGATACGTCCACGGCCGGCGCATGCGCAGTTAAAAAAAACATTGTTTTCGTCGGGTCAATGATAATTTAAATAATACACAACCACCTATACCCCATTTGAATTACACCCGCAAACGCTGACCCAAGTTACAGCGGCAATTCTTTGTGGATAAGGATACGCCACTGTAACTTACAGCGGCGTAGAGTAAATGGGACACGCCGCGCCGGAGGGGGAAGTATGTGGATCTGGCCCAATATTTTTGACTTTTTGCTATAATAAATATCCAATTTTTAAAAAAATATATATATATATTTTTCTCAGTTTAGGCCGATATGTTTTCTACATATTTTTGGTAAAACAAAATTGCAATAAGCGTATAGTGATTGGTTTTCGCAAAGGTTATAGTGGCTACAAAATAGGGGATAGAATTCTGCCAATTTTTTTATTATTTTTTTTTTACTAGTAATACGGTGATCTGCAAATTTTGTCAGGACTGCGATATTGCGACGGACACATTTTTTTATCGTTCTGCTAGCGCAACGCTCCAGTGGTAAAGCCCTCGGGTTTTCACACTGGAGACAATGGAGCAGCACTTTTAGGATGGATTGCAGGTGCTATTTTTAACGCTTACGTTTACTCACAGAGCTCCATGTCCCTGCTCTAAAACTGCCGATCGCGGTACCTGGCGGACATCGCGACTGCCAGGCACCTGCATCGGCATCTCAGAGACGCACCATCGGCGCGCGAGCGCCCCCCAGTGGCCGGACGACGCAAAGACGTCAAAAGACGGCGGCTGGGATTTATAGAGCCACCTTGCTGCTGTCATTTGACAATGGCCCGGGGCTCAAGTGGTTAATAGATCCTGTGTGATATTAGGATTTTTGTGTATGTGACACTCCACACCCATAGTATGCTTACTGTATGTAATTCATGGATTGTGAGCGGTATAGCCACGCTGTCCCATTGATTTCAGTGGGCACCAGCGGTGGAGGAGCAGTAAACGCACTACTCCTTCACTGCTCCAAAGATGCAGCTAGCAGGTTTTTTTTTTATTGTTCTGCTAGCGCAACGCTCCAGTGTGAAAGCCCTCGGAGACAATGGAGCTGCACTTTTAGGATGGATTGCAGGCGCTATGTTTAACGCTATAGCACCTGCAATATGCCCTCGGTGTGAAACGAGTCTTAAAGAAGTGAATCTGACATTCACAGCAGGTGCATGTCTTAATGCAGGGGTGGCAAACACAAGGCCCGCGGGACCTTGTAATGTGGCCCGCACAGCAGCCACCTCATTTTGGCAGGCACTGATTACAATGTAGAATGAGAGGAGTTGAAGCGGAGACAAGGCAGAGGCAGGCACCAAAGCGGCATTGTAAGCCGTCTTAGCTGCAGAAAGGGAGGCGGGAGACAGGCCAGCCTGAGACGCATCGTTGGAGGCGGAGGCGGAGACCGAGCGGCACAGAGTAAGGGGAATATGTAATCATTACATATTCCCCTTACAGACTCTGTGCCGCTCCGTCTCCGCCTCCAACGATGCGGTCTCAGGCTGCCGCCCTGTCTCCGCCTCCCTTTCTGCAGCCAAGATGGCTTTACAATGCCGCTCTGGTGCCCGCCTCCTCCTCTACCTTTTCTCTGCCTCCACTGTGTACATAGCACAATCCTGACCCCTGCACTGTGTACGTAGCGCAATCCTGACCACTGCACTGTGTACGTAGCGCAATCCAACCCTGCACTGTGTACTGCACAATCCTGACCCTGCACTGTGTACGTAGCGCAATCCTGACCCCTGCACTGTGTACGTAGCGCAATCCTAAACCCTGCACTGTGTACGTAGCACAGTCCTGACCCATGCACTGTGTACGTAGCGCAATCCTGACCCCTGCACTGTGTATGTAGCGCAATCCTGACCCCTGCACTGTGTACGTAGCGCAATCCTAACCCCTGCACTGTGTACGTAGCACAATCCTGACCCATGCACTGTGTACGTAGCGCAATCCTGACCCCTGCACTGTGTACGTAGCGCAATCCTGACCCCTGCACTGTGTACGTAGCGCAATCCTGACCAATGCACTGTATACGTAGCGCAATCCTGACCCATGCACTGTACGTAGCCATGACCCATGCACTGTGTACGCACCCAACTCTTTGAGGGTAACCATACTGCTGATGCGGCCCCCCGATGAATTTGAGTTTGCCACCCCTGCCCTAGGTTGTCTGCTAAAAAAAACATATATAATGTTTGGGGGTTCTGCGTAATTTTCTAGAAAAAGAATGATGATTTGTACATGTAGGAGAGAATAGGCCCAGTTTGGAGGTGGGTATAAAAGCCCGATATTGAAGGGGTTAAGGGGTTAAGCACCATAGTTTGTCTTTTTTTCCCCAAAAATTGGTTTGAAAGACCGCTGCAGAAATACAGCGTGACAGAAACAATTTGCAACGATCGCCATTTTATTCTCTATGGTCTCTGCCAAAAAAAATATTTATATACAGTGGAACCTTGGTTTAAGAGTAACTTGGTTTGAGAGCATTTTGATTTTTTTTTAATTCTGACTTGTGTTGATTCTCAAGACGAACAGAACTCAAGCTAAATAGGCCTGCAGTACCTCATTTGGCCTGATGTACAGGGGGCAGAAGCCAAGCAGAGCCGAAAATTGGCCTGTAGTACCTCATTTGGCCTGAAATACAGGGGCGCAGGAGCCGAGAAAATCCGAACATTCGCCTGCAGTACCTCATTTGGCCTGAAAGTCTCCTCGGGACTTTTAAGCTGTTTTTGGCGCTCCCCTCAAGCCCCCCACCGCTGGCCGCATTCAGTATTGCATCCCATTGAAGTCAATGCAAACGAAAATAATTTGTTCTGCATTAACTTCAATAGGAAAACTTGCTTTACTATGCGAGTACTTTGCATTATGAGCATTCTCCTGGAACGAATTGAGCTCATAATCCGAGGTTGAACTGTATATATATATATATATATATATATATATATATATATATATATATATATATATATATATATAATGTTTGGGGGTTCTAACTAAATTTTCCAGCAAAAAATACAGATTTTAAATTGTAAGCAACAAATGTCAAAAATAGGCTTAGGCATGAAAGGAATAAACATCTATCAACTTTTTTTAAATAAAGTATTAGGCCATTTATAATACAATTTAATAGTAAAAGAGATTTTATTTTACCTCTTACTCCAAAGGTCACTAGAAAAAAGGAAAAGAATGTCAATTAAAAAAAAACAATTTACATGTTGTCATGGTCTTTTTTTGTAAAGGTTTTCTCTGTCTCTCTTGATAAATGTGTTTATTTTGATCCTTCTCTCTATAGGGGTGATTTACGAAAACTTGAAAGTGCAAAATCTGGAGCAGCTCTGCATAGAAACCAATCAGCTTCCAGGTTTTATTGTCAAAGCTTTAGAGCCGGTTCACGCAGGGGCAACACAACTTTTTGAGGTGACTTCAGCACGACTAAGGGGGGACTTACAAGGTGACTTTATGTCGCCTCCAGGACAGGCGACTTTGGCTGTGGCCAATCAAACAACAATCAGCTCTGTGGGAGGGAGGGGTTTGCCTGAGAAAGCTAGCTACTCTTCCTGGAAAGTTGCATCAGTTAAGACAGGGGATCCGACTTGCCAGCAACTTCCATTGAAATCAATGGGTACAGGTCGCCTAGAAGTCGCCTTGAAGTAGTACAGGAACCTTTTCTGAAGTCGGAGCGACTTCATTAGTGTGTATTAAGACGGCTCTCATTGACTTGCATGTAATTTGTCATGTCGTGCGACTTGGGGCGACACAAGTCGTCCCCCAGTTCGCGGTAGTGTGAACCGGCTCTAACTGAACAAGCTGAGGTTAGAAGCTGATTGGCTACAATTAGGGATGAGCCGAACACCCCTGGGTTCGGTTCGCACCAGAACATGCAAACAGACCAAAAGTTTGTGTAAACTTTAGAACCCTGTTAAAGTCTATGGGACTCGAACGTTTGAAATCGAATGTACTAATTTTAGAGGCTAATATGCAAGTTATTGTCCTAAAAAGTGTTTGGGGACCCGGATCCTGCCCCAGGGGAATGTTTGGGGACCTGAGTCTTGCCCCAGCTGTATCAATGCAAAAAAAGTTTTAAAAAACGGCCGGTTTTTCAGGAGCAGTGATTTTAATAATGCTTAAAGTGAAACAATAAAATTGAAATATTCCTTTAAATTTCGTACCTAGGGGGGTGTATAGTATGCCTGCAAAGTAGTGCTTGTTTCCTGTGTTTAGAACTGTCCCTGCACAAAATGTAATTTCTGAAGGAAAAAAGTCATTTAAAATCACTCATGGCTATAATGAATTGTCGGATACCAGAATACAGAGAAAAGCGTGGGGGTCCCCCCAAATTCAATTACCAGGCCCTTCGAGTCTGGTATGGATTTTAAGGGGAACTCCACCCCAAATTTTAAAAAAAAATGCCGTGGACCCCCACACATTTTTTTTTTTCATGAATGCCCTTTCTCTGTATTGCCGGGAGCCGACAATTCATTATAGCCGCGAGTGATTTTAAATTACTTTTGGGAAACAAGCGCACTTTGTGCAAAGGTATGAAATTTAAAGATTATTTCACTTTTATTGTTTCATTTAAAGAATTATTAAAACAGTGCAAAAAAAATCTACGTTTTCTTCCAGCATGGGGCAGGACCCGGGAAACAAGCACTACTTCATAGGCATACTATGTCTTTCTGGCGTTACACCCCCCCCCCCCCCCCCCGTATCGCGGCAAACGGAAATTTATCTGTGGGCGAAGGAATATTTCACTTTTGACACAGAGACAATTGTTTGGAGGGGAGGAGCCCATCTGTGTTCCTTTTAAAGTCACCCCCCCAGTCACCCCCCCTCCCCCTAATTATTAAAATCACTGTTAACCCCTTCTGCCAAAAAAAATTCAGTTTTTAAAACTTTTTCTTTCATTGATACATGTAAAAAAAAAATAATAAAAAATAATAATTCTCTCCCCTGGCTATAACTTTTGGCAGGACGATTTTTTTTTTTTTTTTTTTACCAAAAATATGTAGGGTCCTGAGAAAAAAAAATGTGTTTTTTTTTTTAATTGGGATATTTATTATAGCCAAACACTTTAGCGCAAAAAATTAGGATCAAATACCACAATAACGTAAATTTTGTTTGGGAGCCACGTCGCACGACCGCGCATATAAAGCGACGCAGTAGCCAGGAGGGGGGTGTAAGTTTAAATTTAGCACTTTAGATTTCAAACGTTCAAGTCCCATAGACTTTAACAGGTTTCTAAACTTCACACGAACTTGCCGCGAACACCCCAAATAGTTTGCTGTTCTGCGAACAGGCAATGTCCGAGTCGAACACGAGTTCTACTTGAACTCGAAGCTCATCCCTAGCTACAATGCACAGCTGTACCAAATTCTGACTTCTCCAGTGTAGGCCGGGTTCACATTGGTACGACACGACTGTCATCCTACTTTGCCCTGTGACATGTGGTTCTACTTCAGTCCTACTTCCATTTTTTGCTCCGACTTTGACATAGTAAGACTTGTCCTTTGACCAATCAAAACAATCAGTGTGACATAAATTCCTTTTACTGCTGCTGTAATTACCACCATGTTTGATGTCATAAGTCGGATGGTTAGGACGAGGATCCTACATTGATCCAACTTCAATGGTATTTAATGGGCTGAAAAAGGACCAAAGTCCGACCAAAGTAGTGCAGGAACCTTTTTTGAAGCCGGAGCGACTTGTGTTGGACCAATTAAGACGGCTCTCGTAGGGAACCATTGATTTAAATACTTATGTGTGCCCAATGTCAGAGTGTTTGTCGTACCAGTGCAAACCCAACCTAATATACATCGGTAGAGGGATGTTTCCATGGCCACTCTCCTAAAGACACACTTTAAGGGACCACCAACTCCATCATCAACCACGGATCTTTTCCTGTTAGTGATTCACAAGTGATATTTATCCAAAAAAAGAAACAGGACACATCCACATGGTATAAAAATGTAGGGCCAGATTCAGATAGCCTTTACGTCGGCGTATCTATAGATATGCCGTGTAAAGTCTATTCTGAGCCGGCATATCTTTTCTCTGTATTCAGGAAAACAAGATACGCCGGAATTCTGCTAATATACGATCGGCGTAAATCACTTACACCGTCGTATCTTAGTTGCATATTTACGCTGGCTGCTAGGTGGCGCTTACGTCGTTTTACGCGTAAAATATGCAAATTAACTATTTATGCCGATTCCCGAACATGCTTGCGGCCGGGCGTCGTAGTTTACGTCGTTTGCGTAAGCGTTATTCCGGCGTAAGGTTATCCCTGCTATAGGAGGCGTAGCCAATGTTAAGTATGGACGTCGGGACAGCGGCGAATTGTACGTCGGTTACGTCATTTGCGTAAATCATTAGGAAATGGGGCTCAACGTAAATTGCGTTCACGACGTTTACATTGACAACTAGCGACGTGATTTCGCGCAAGCACACTGGGATACGTCCACGGACGGCGCATGCGCCGTCCAAAAAAAAAAAGTAAAATTACGTGGGGTCATGATTTATTTACATGAATCACGCCCCCACATCACAAATTTAAATTGTGCGGCCTTACGCCAGGCACTTTACACTACGCCGCTGCCGCATATTATGGAGCAAGTGCTTTCTGAATAAGGCACTTGCCCATAATATTTGCGGAGGCGTAGCGTAAACAACATACGCTACGCCGCCGGATAGATACTCTAATGTATCTGAATCTGGCCTGTAATATTGAAGATGTATTTAAAAAGTCAGAACACTTAAAACCGGTTCACACAGGGGCGGCACGACTTCGGGGGCAACTCGGCAAGGCGTCCTGAAGACGACTTCAGAGGCGACTTGCAAAATTACTTCTGTATAGAAGTCAATGCAGGCCGCCCCTGAAGTCGTACAAGAACCTTTTTCTAAGTCAGAGCGACTTGCGTCATTCCTATTAGAACGGTTCTATTGAATAAAATGGGACACAACTTGTCAGGCGGCTGAGTCGCCCCAGTGTGAACCGGCTGGTAGAAAAGCACTTATCAATAGTATCTCCCAGCAAAACAGCATAAAAGACACAATGGCTTGTATAGGACTCGATCCAACACGTTTCGTCTACTTAGACGTCATCTTTTAAAAGGTGGTGGATATAATTCACGGTGGTGACCTATCTATGATTATCGGGATTGCCAGCCATTACCATTGGATTACTATCTCTATTAACATCGGGACTTTTCTGCAACACTCCTATGGATTTTTTTCCACACTCTTGTTCTAGTATTGTCTATATATTGATAATTATTTTAAGTATGATATGAGCACATGCTGACATAGGCCCGGATTCACAAAGCACTTACGCCGACGTATCTCGAGATACGCCACGTAAGTGTAAATATGTGCCGTCGTACCTATAGAACTAAGATACGCCAAAAAACTGACTTCATCCGACCGACGTAACTTGCCTATGCCGGCGTATAGTGGGCGCATATTTACGCTGGACGCATTTGATACTCCCATTGATTTTCGATGCAAATATGCAAATGAGAGAGATACGCCGATTCACAAACGTACTTGCGCCCGGCGCATGTTTTAAGCGATTTGCGTAATTGTGTCCGGCGTAAAGTTATTCCCCATATAGGAGGCGCAACTCATGCAAAGGTATGTACCAGGGAACAAACGCCGTCAAAATGGACGTCTTTTATGTCTTTTACGTCGTTTACGTAGTACGTGAATAGGGCATGGGCGTAGGTTACGTTGTACGTGAATAGGGCTGGGCGTAGGTTACGTTCACGTCGTAGGCAGTGACTTAGGCAGTTATTTTGACGTGACTGTGAGCATGCGCACTGGGATGCGTCCAAGATACGACGCATGCGCCGTTCGTTTTTAGTACTTGTTTGAAGCTCAGGCCATCATTTGCATGGGGTCACGCTTCATTTAAATGTATCACGCCCACTTCCAGCCCACTTCCACCTACTTTGACTTACGCTGGCTTACGCCGATGACTATACGCTACGCCGACGCAACGTTGGGAGCATTTGCTTTGTGAATTCCATACTTTCCTCTCAGCCTTACGCCGGCGTAGTGTAAATAAGGTACGCTACGCCAGCATAAAGATGCGCCAATGTATGTGAATCCGGCTTATAGTGTTTACACAGCATTGTTTGATTGCTTCTTTAATTGCATTTTAATTGCACTTGACACTTTATTCATGCAATTTTTTGGTTATAAAACTTTCTATTTTATTCAATACTTGTGTGCAGATTTACACAAGTGACTTTGTTACACTAGTAAAAAACCTATGAGGGTCCCCATCAGACGAGGTCTCCGTATGTCCTCCTTGTCACTTTATTAGAGCTGCACATTTACCCCCTCTTTTTAACACAAATGTATTTGTCCTTTTGTGGTGCTAGCAGCTTTTTGGTACTTTCAGACTTGAGTATATATATATATATATATATATATATATATATATATCAATCAATACATGATTCTGCACTTCTGGGTTTTGGTTGCGACAATTGTATTATGGTTGAATATTCTCCACTCGTCATTATTTAATATTATTTGATTTAATAAGGGCAGAATCACGTGTATATATACAGTACAGACCAAAAGTATGGACACACCTTCTCATTCAAAGAGTTTTCTTTATTTTCATGACTATGAAAATTGTAGAGTCACGCTGGAGGCATCAAAACTATGAAATAACACATGTGGAATTATATACATAACAAAAAAGTGTGAAACAACTGAAAATATATGTCATATTCTAGGTTCTTCAAAGTAGCCACCTTTTGCAGCAGACACATCTCTAGAAGAACTGATAAGAGGAGACTGTGTGAATCCGGCCTTCATGGTAGAATATCTTCTAGGAAACCACTGCTAAAGAAAGGCAACAAGCAGAAGAGACTTGTTTGGGCGAAAGAACACAAGGAATGGACATTAGACCAGTGGAAATCTGTGCTTTGGTCTGATGAGTCCAAATTTGAGATCTTTGGTTCCAACCACCGTGTCTTTGTGCGACGCAGAAAAGGTGAACGGATGGACTCTACATGCCTGGTTCCCACTGTGAAGCATGGCGGAGGAGGTGTGAGGGTGCTTTGCTGGTGACACTGTTGGGGATTTATACTGACCCAGCATGGCTACCACAGCATCTTGCAGCGGCATGCTATTCCATCCGGTTTGCGTTTAGTTGGACCATCATTTATTTTTCAACAGGACAATGACCCCAAACACACGGGGGAAGGGCTCCAAGAAGGAGAGTGATGGGGTGGCGGGGGCCTCCACAAGGGCTATTTGACCAAGAAGGAGAGTGATGGGGTGCTGCGCCAGATGACCTGGCGATATATCTCGAATATATAGTCACGAGATATAGTCACGTGATATTTTTTGGAAATGAAATTATTGCGAATTTTCGACCTGAACGAATTGCCAATGGAGATGGCACTCTTTTGGGAATATTCGTGATATTTTACAATACAAAATAAGAATATTCGAGAAATGCGGAAGGGACCTGATTGGCAGAGATATATTACAATATAAAATAATTGAAGGCGGAATGGAAATTGGCTCAGAATATTCGGATATATTACAATATAAAATAATTGCAACAAGTGCCGAGCATCGTGATATATTCAATATAAAATAATGGGAACGAATAATCCTTCAATATAAAAGACTGTTGGAAGACCATTTCAGATGTTCTAAAAAATAAATGACGAATATTTCTCTTCGCCGCGATTCGTGTTAGCTCATCAAGAGAATGCGAATATTCGAGCAACACTACGAGAGTGTGCAAAGCAGTAGTCAAAGCAAAAGGACCTAGAATATGACATATTTTCAGTTGTTTCAAACTTTTTTGTTATGTATATAATTCCACATGTGTTAATTCATAGTTTTGATGCCTCCAGTGTGAATCTACAATTTTCATAGTCATGAAAATAAAGAAAACTCTTTGAATGAGGTGTGTCCAAACTTTGGGTCTGTACTGTATGTATATATATGTATATATATATATATATATATATATATATATATATATATATATATATATGATTCTGCACTTCTGGGTTTTGGGCGTGACAATTGTCCTATGGTTGAATATTCTCCACTTATACATTGTCATTATTTAATATAGACGTCCATCCATGTTTGCACGTCCCCCATAGCCACCGTGGTGCTTACCCTGGTGGTGCTTTGACTCCGTCTAGGCTTGGGTCCTGGGTAAGTGACCTTGCTCTCCTCTCCTTCCCCCCTCTACATTATTATTAGTTGTCTAATTTTTTCATACATTGTGATACAGTGATATTTGATGTTCACTGTCATAATGATTGATTACAGATATTCTCCTGATTAAGCGGCAGAACTCCGCGAAACATGTTGAGAACAATGATATCCGTGGGAACCCAACAAATTTCCAATCTTCCTTGGGACATGAGTGTTGGTGATATACATGGATTATTACCATGCACTTTTTATGATGTTTTTTCAATAAGTATTAGGATATCCTGTTTTTATAGGTTTTTGTATCAATAAATAATTAAATATTTTTTATCAAATCTTGATTATACGCAGTGTAAGTTGATACCGAGATAGTCCTTCAAATTTTCCTTTTTTGGGTGACCAGGTGGTGACCGAGCTCCCCAGACTCTTTCCTTCTAATTGGATGATGGTACACCATATCTAGTCTATATGCAATCTAAACCAATAGAGGCTTTAGAGTCTTAACAATACAATACACTATAATACAATACTACCCAATATAATATAATAATATACAATATAATACAATACAATATAATACAATACTATACAATACTATATAATACTATACTATACAATATTATACAACATAATACAATACTATACAATACAATATAATACAATACTATACAATACAACATTATACAATATAATACAACACTATACAATACAATATAATACAATACAATACAATACCATACAATATAAATGCAATACAATACTATACAATACTATACAATAAAATGTGAAAATGAATACAGTTGGCACAAAAGCCACTAAAATCTGATATTCCTTCTAAATCTCTGAATTGTACTTCAGGCTACGAGTGACCGATTAAGCTTGTATAATAAATGTATTAATGCGAGATGTATGGCATACTGTGAGATTAAAATATAAACTAAATATAATTTACTTACAGACCAACAGCACCAGTAATTCAGGATACATGTTGACTGGAAGGTGAGTATACAAATGATGCCAAACATTATAAAAAAGGACAAGATACGATCTTTGCTCTTTCCTGTACATTGCAGGCAGGAAGGGACATCAACCTCTATTGCAATTCCACTGAAATTTATGAAACATTGGGGTTGATTTATTAATGGCAAATAAATGGTTCACTTTGCAAGAGAATTTGCACCCAGAGCTTAGTGAGCTTAGTAACAATCATGTGAAAGTAGAAAAAAAAAAAAAAAATTAAATATTATTTTTATTTAAATAAAAAAGAAGAAGAATTGGACAGGACTTTAAAGGCAAAATGTAACGCATGATATAAATAAGATCCATATTTTTAATGGTGTACACAGTTCATAAAAAAAATGTGGTAATGGCTAATGTAAGCCCAGTTTGTAAACAGAGACATTGTTACATGCTATCAGGTGAATAAGGCCTTGTGCGTCAACACGTTTCACTGATCCGCTTCCTCAGGACACACAAATAGGGGAAAAGGTACTGATTGCACTTGCCTGCATGAAAGAATGCATTTGACACAGTCTCCCCTTCCTACCTCAACATGTACCTCTCCTAACTTATAACTTACCCCCTCCCCTTCCCAGCCCCAAAATGTACCCCCTTCCCAGCTCAACATGTACCTCCTCTCCTAACATACCCTCGGCCCTTCCTACCTCAACATGCACTTCTCCTACCCTATAACCTACCCCCTCCCTTCCCAGCCCCAACCTGCACCTCATCTCCTACCCCAAAACCTACCGTCTCCCCTTCCTACATGATCATGTACCTCTCCTATGCTATAACTTACCCCCTCCCCTTCCAAGCCCCAACACTTACACCCTTGCCACCTCAACATGTATGTCAGGAGAGCTAATAGATCAGTACTGTGTGACTGCACAGAGGAGACCAACAATGTGAGTAGTGAAGTAAAAAGGTGTTTATTTACAAAACAAGTGGGGACAACCAGTGCAATAAACAGCAAACAATATATACAATCAAAGGGAGATATCATATTCGTAAACCAAGCCAGGCCGAGGTCATACACGTGGGATGTCAGCAGATGGGTGAGGATGGGGACAGAACAGAGCAGGGAGCGGATGGATGGATAAGCTTCAGGGTAAGAATCCAGGGGAGACAGGAACCAGGAAACAGGGCGGAAAAGTCTAGGCAGGGATCAGGATCAAGGATCAGAATCACGGAACAGGAACAAGGCTCAGAATCAGGATCCAAAAGACAGGGTCAGGATACAGGCTCAGGTCTGGAAGATATGATGATACCAGGGTGAGCTCTGCTTGAACTCGCCGGGTATAAATAGAGATGTTGATTGAGTTCAGGTTACAGCTAAGCGCAGGAAGGGCTGTATGCTCCATACTGCCAAGAACCCTCTGCTGGTGGACTGTACTGCAGCCCAAATAACAGGCAGTATCACCAGCGGGGGGGGGGGGACCTTTCCTGACAATGTACTTCCTCTCCTCACCCAAAATGTACCCTCTGCCCTTCCTACCTCAACATGTACCTCTTCTACTTTATAACTTACCCCTCCCCTTCCTAGCCCCAACACTTACACCCTTGCCACCTCAACGTGTACATCCTCTACTAACCCAAAATATACCCCCTTCCCACCTCAACATGTACCCCCTCTCCTAACCCAAAATGTACCCTCTGCCCTTTCTACCTCAACATGTACCTCTTCTACTTTATAACTTACCCCTCCCCTTCCTAGCCCCAACACTGACTCCCTCTCCCCCAACTTGTACCTCATCTCCTACCCCAAAACCTACCTTCTCCCCTTCCTACTTCAACATGTACCTCTCCTATCCTATAACTTACCCCCTCCCCTACCCAGCCCCAACACTTACCCCCTTCCCACTTCAACATGTACCTCCTCTCCTATCTAAAAAAATACCCTCTCCCCTTCCTGCCACAACATGTACCTCCCCTACCCTATAACCTACTTCCTCCCCTTCCCATATGTACCTCCTCTCCTAATCCAAAACATACCCTCTGCCCTTCCAACCTCAACATGCACTTCTCCTACCCTATAACTTACCCCCTCTCTTTGCCAGCTCCAACACTTACTCCTTTCCCACCCCAACCTGTACCTCACCTCCTATCCCAAAACCTAACTTCTCCCTTTCCTACTTCAACATCTACTTCTCCTATCCTATAACTTACGCCCTCCCCTTACCAACCCAAACACTTACACCCTTCCCACCTCAACATGTACGTCCTCTCCTAAACCAAAATGTACCCCCTCCCCTTCCCAGCCCCAACATTTTCCCCCTTCCCACCTCAACATGTACCCAAAACGTACCCGCTGCCATTCCTACCTCACCATGTACCTCTTCTACTTTATAACTTATATTGTAGGCCTGCAATTCTTAGGAATAATTCACTTAAATCTGTCCAAACCAGAGTCTAGTAGACATCCCGGGTAGGACACCGCTCGATCACACAGCGGGGAGGCATCACAGGATTCAGGGACAAGGTAAGTAACTTGTGCCTGTGGACACTGCGAGGCGGTCCCGAGTCTGGCTCGGGGTTACCCCTTTTGGTCTGGAATTTCACCCTGAGCAAGACTCAGGAATACCGCTCAGGGGGTTAACCATAACAAACTACCTAATCAATGTTATGTGTGCATACTTTTAGCAGCTCAAATGGTATTTATGTGACATCCATACATTCCAGGAGATAGAGCAAGCTTTTAATTTATCATTTTTAAGTGCATAAAGGCATTCCAAGGAACAGATTTGGTTTAGGACAGATTATACGTCTGACAGGAAGGATAACCCCCAAAAGTCACACATCTATGTGCCCTACTGTAATGAATGGAGTGGCAACCTCAGCCTGGGCTCCAACTAGGTTATGCCCCCTAACGTGTTTCACTCAGCCCCCGGAGCTTAATCATGATCCCCATGAGTAAGCTCCAATTGGCAAAGTGAAACACATTGGGGGTTGGGGGGCGTGGCCTGGTAGGAGTCCAGGCTGAGGTTGCCACTCCATTCATTACAGTAGGACACATAGATGTGCAACTTCTGGGGGTTACCCTTCCTTTCTTGAACTTTTGCAGGAACCAGGATGGGCTCCCCCCCTCTAGCAGCAGATGCAGATGTACTGTCCACATACCCCCTCCGTATCAAGCCTAAGCAGTCCACATGCTTTTCCCAGGTCACAATACGTCTGACAGGTTAGGAGATGTAAGAGATTTCCAATTTCTCATTATGTTGAATTTAGCAGATAGGAGGATATGGATAACTTGTGTTTTGGCTTCTTTGGGTACATAGGCGTGCGCACAGGGTGTGCCCAGGTACACCCTAATCACTCTATGCAGCATTGATTCCCTCTACTGCCCTGGCTCCCATCTTCCCCCCCCCCCTCAGCACTGCCAGCTTCCCTCCTCTCCTGTTGGCTGTTGCTGCTGGGATGTTTTAGGAGTGGGGAAGGGGGCAGTAAATATGTAATTTTTCGGCCCCCTTCCCTTTCTGAATGAACATCGTGAATAGTGTGTGTTTGGGCTTTGGGGTGCACACCCTAAAGCAATAGGCTGCGCACACCTTGTTTGGGTATAGTTTCTATATTCAAATGCAGTAGTGCTATATTTATATTGGAAGAGATGGATGATGAAGGGAACTCAGATGAAATGAATTAAAAAATGAATAAAAAAATGAATATTTTTTTTTATTAAAAATGTATTTAAAAATTAATTTAAAAATGTGGTTCCAGTAGAAAGTGATAGATGGACAAAACCACATTATGTGTATTAGGGAACCAATTGAGCCACAATGGTGCCATTAGTTATTTGGTGTATTTGGGTATGTTTTCGATAGTTTATATGGTGTTTTATCACAAAATGGCACATATGTGATACCAGTTGCCAGTGATCAGTGCAAAGTGTTGCTTTATAGATTACTTTGGTAGTTTTTTTACCCATGCACAAAGGTATGATCACCAATGCCAGGGACCAGGTGGATACTGTGGTTATGTGAGAAATTAAATATTTGCCCAATCCATGCACAGAATGCCCCGTTTGGGGAACACCCTACAAAATTGGGTGTTCCCCAAAAGGGGCGAACAGCCAATGTTCAGCCCAAACTCATGCCCGGGCCTAACCATTCGCCCAACTCTAGTAGGCACATGGATACCTAAGCACACTAACATACCAGGAAATCTCTGATGTTTTTCTGGAGAAATTCCAGACAAAGAGGCTTAAAATGGAACCCTGTAAATGCCATATTGGAAAGACTGACTAATTCATACTGTTAGGAGGTGTTGATGTCAACTCCAGTCACCTGTCTGTCTTTTGTCTTCTATAATGTAAATGAGCCTAGTGTGGCTTCTCTTTCAGTCATTGTGCTAATTGACCCTGCAATTGTATGAAGGAGTTCTGTGTTGATATGTATGATAATGTGTATTGTTGTTTAGGAGATAGCCAGGCTAGGAACTCAAAGGTCATGCCTAGGCTGTCTAAAGGGATTAGTTAATGAGCTAATTTTAATTAGGATTCCGGTTCACAGGTGTTTTCCAGAGTAATATGAGCAGGTATGCACCTCCTCTTTTACTGTGTATAAGGCCCTGTACACACGGGCAAGAATCTCGTCAGGAAAAAAAAAACCTATGTTTTCCCTGACAAAATTCTTGGCAAGAAACTCTTGCCGCCCAAATGTACAGACTCTCGTTTCAAAATAACCGCGGTTCTCTTGAAAGGAAAGAACACAGTGATGTCATCGTGTACGATGAGCATGCACTCGTCGTATTCGATGCCGTCGCCACCATCTTGCTTCACCCTACCTATGCCGTGGAAGCTACCGCGCATGCGTCAAAGTCATTTCGAGCATATGTGGGTTTCCACAGCGACAGTTTAAGTATACACACTCTTGGGTTTCTCGTCGGGAAACATGCCGACAAGAATCTCGACGAGAAAAAAGAAAGCAGGTTCTCTTTTTTTTTAGTCGAGATTCTGGACAGATTTCCTGATGAGTAACCTGAATGCCTCGTACACATGAACAGTAATCTTGGCAAAAAGCAGTTTTCTTGCTGGTCTTTGCCGAGAAAACCGGTCATGTGTACGAGGCTTTAGACTTGCTTTCCTTTTAATAATGATTGATTCCTGCTTGACCCTCAAGACGGTGCTTCGTCTCGTATTTGGGGGAGAATTATTCGTATGGGTTTCTTGTGTGGCTGGTTGGAGTGTCCGGTAGCTACCTTTTTGTTCGGGAATGGAATGTCCTTAACGGCTTTAACCCCTCTCATACTCGGGCTGTTGTTACACAGAGAATCTGAGATCGGCATTACAGGGCTGGATGGGGGTAGTTACCTTTTCACATTAACAGGCTGGTTATTGGTTGCCGGGCACTCCTACCAACCAATCACCTGCTGTTTAATGAAAAAAGTTAACTCCTGTGGTTCCCGCCCCCATCCAGCCATGAGATACTGGCCGCTCACCGCTGCCCAATGAAAAGGACAATGGCAAAAATGTCCACAGGCCAGGTGACCGCATTCAGAAGTGGCTGGCCGGGTCCCGACCTCTGCCCTAGAGACTAGGGGGTATGGGCCCCAGATCTGGGGCTATAACCTCAATAGCCATCCCCTAGCGCCGCCTCTGTCTTCAAATCCTTTGGTTACCATTTTTAAAAAGTAAATTTTTAAGGGGAATGCTTAGGCACAATTATCATTTCTAGATGTTTCTTATAACATAGCAAATGTTCAACTTTTGATTTTGTGTCTACTTTAGGTGTAATGTAGACCATTAAAACAACCTGTTACTTTTACTGTTCTTTTTTTTTTCTTTAAAACTTCCACGCCTTCAGACATAAGCAATACAAAAAAAAAAAAAAAGATACACACACCTAAAAGCTTAACAAAAGTTTATTCACAATAACTTTCATGGCAACTGGTTTCACAACACAACCCATTATATAATGACATTAACATTACCATTTAACAGTTTGCAATTTGTTAAGAAACTCTGTCTCAACCCTCTGCTTATTCTCCTTAGAACTGCAAATGATGATTAAAAAATAAATTGGAACATAAAATGTAAAAAAAAAAGCTATAAGTGTAATAAATACCCTACATGGCCAAGGGTATTGGAACACCTGACCATCACACCTACTTGTATTGCCAAAAGCATAAGGCACCCTTCCAAATGGCTGAGTTCAGGGTTTTCCAGTGAAGAGTACTGTTAGTGCTAAAGATTTTTTTTTTAAATTGTGCACTTCCAACCTTATGGTACAGTAACAGTTTTGGGAAGGCCCTTTTCTGTTACAGCATGGCTTTGCCCCTATGTACAAAGCCAGCTCCATAAAGACATGGTTTGATTTGTTTGGTGTGGCTGAACTCTCATCTCCAGGACTTTTTCAGAGCCTCTCCAAGCCTATGGAACTCCTTACCCAAATCTGTTCATCTATCTCCTCCTGTATTAGCTTTTAGAGGAGCTCTGAGAACCCTCCTCTTCAAAGAAGCCTATCCTACCCACATCTAACAACTGTATTTTAATTTTCTCCATCTGGTCATCCCCTACAGCTACTACCCTTTGTTCCACTTGACCATCCTTTCTAGATTGTAAGCTCTATCGAGCAGGGCCCTCTGAACCCTCCTGTATTGAATTGTATTGTCACGCCAACAGTTTGCACAGCGCTTTACAACATCAAGGAAGACAGTACGTCTTCTCTGATGTTGTAAAGCGCTGTGCAAACTGTTGGCGCTATATAAATCCTGTATAATAATAATAACTCAAGTGGCCTATACAGAGCTCTGACCTCAACCCTACTGAGAACATTTGAAATTAATTGGAATGTTGATTATGAGCCAGGTTGTCTCATCTAACATCAGAACCCTACCTCATAATCGGTGGCCAGCTCGATAATGACATTGTTTAATCAGTTTGGTGTGAAGGGACTCAAATTCTTTCCCTGCATAGAGTCTTGAACTCAACCCTACTAACACCTTTGGGATAATTTAGAAATTTGATTGTGACCCAGGTTTTCTCACCCAACATCTAAACCCGACCACATAAGTGTTGGCCAACACCATAAAGACATGGTTTGACCAGTTTGGTGTGAAGGAACTTGAGTGTCCTTCGCAGAGCCCTGACTTCAAACACCTTTAGGATAAACTGAAGCCAATTGTTAGCTAGGTCTTCTCATCAAACATCTGTACCCGTCCTCACCAATCTTCTTTAAAGGGGTTGTAAAGGTTCCTTTTTTTAATAACATACATATCATACTTACCTCCACTGTGCAACTCGTTTTTCACAGATTGGCCCCGATCCTCATCTTCTGGGGTCTCTCGGCGGCTGTCTCGGCTCGTCCCTGCAAGAGCTAACTCCCGTTCTGGGAAGCGCTCTCCCAAGGGGGTTAGCTTGCGGGCACTCTCCTGTGATACAGTCGTGGCAGTGCAGTGTCATTGATTTGATTGACAGCATTAGGAGCCAATGAATGAGCCGAGAAGCCTGGCCGGGAAGCCAGCGCGTTCATGACACAGGACTTTCGAGGGCTCAGGTAAGTAAACAGGGGCTGGGGGCGCTGTTAGGTCACCTGTTGCCAGGTGACAAATGCACCCAGTTGGAGACAGGGGTGCACCGCAAGGTAGTGGACCCAATAGCTGACTGCTGCGGATGGACAGGAAATGTGAGCCCAAGATTCCCCAGGGCACGGAGTCTAAGGTCCAGCAGGTGTTCACCAGAGCATCTAGTGGTGAGGATGGCCTTTGCTGCAACTGAACCCAGATCGCGGCCCCTGGGGTCCCCCAGGTCACGATCTGTAGGGAGAGAGGGGAAGCAGCCACTGAGGACACAAGGGATAGTGATGGGTAAGCTGAGGCCGGGGCAACAGGCAGACAAGGGTAACCAAGGGACAGGCCAAAGGTCAGGGTCACAGGCAAACAGGAGTAGTCAGAGACGAGCCAAAATCGTTTCACAAAAAGGTAAACGTAGCACACGGCAGACAGGGACAAAAGCTAACAATCAAAGTTGAATAGCAAAGCAGACCTGCAGTGCACTAGTTAATATAGAGTTCCTGGGATGGCCTGGGGTGGAGCCATACAGGGAGGAGAGATGATAAAAGGCAGCCAGAAAGAAAGTCGGGCCTCTAATGGACACATGGAGGAAAAGGTAAGCTGCCAGACATTATTGCATATCCATGACAGGTGCTAATCGTCGGATGTTTATTCACCTTAATGCATAGAATGCATTAAGGTGAAAAAAACATGAACCTTTACAACCCCTTTGACTAAATTGGCACACATTACCATAACACACTTTAAAACTTGTGGAAAGCCTTCGAAGAAGAGTGGAGGTTGTTATAGCCACAAAGAGTGGGGGAAGTCATATCAATGTCTTTGGGATTAGAATGGTATGTATACCAAGCTCATAAAACTGTGATGGTCAGGTGTCCACAAATGTTTGGTTACATATGCCGGATTCACAGACATCGGCGCACATTTATGCCGCTGTAGCGTATCTCTTTTACGCTATGCCGACGCAGCGCGGAGAGGCAAGCATGGAATTCACAAAGCAAATGCTCCCAACTCTGCGCCGGCGTAGCGTACATTTCGAAGGCGCAGGCTGGAGTAAGTGGAAGTAGGTGTAAGTGGGCGTGATCCATGCTAATGAAGCGTGACCCCATGCAAATGATGGGCCGGGCACCAGACAAGTACTTAAAATGAACTGCGCATGCGTCGAGACGTGGACGTATCCCTGTGCGCATGCGTACAACCACGTCGGTACAACTGCCTAAGATACGCCGGATCACTGTGTACGCCGTTAACGTAACCTACGCCCAGCCAGACCCACGTCGGCCCATATTCACAGACATCCAACATACAATCCTGGTCCATACCTTTGCATGCGTTGCGCTTCATCTATGGGGAATAACTTTACGCCAAACGTAAAACTTGCGCAAACCGCGTATATCATGCGCCGGGCGCAAGTACGTTTGTGAATCGCCCTATTTCCCTCATTTGCATATGTGAATGCCTAATCAATGGGAGAAGCAACATACGTCCAGACCATGTTTGCGCCCACGCTACGCCGGCGTAAGTAAGATATGTCGGGGTAGGATGGCCTATTTTAAGGCATATCTTGGTTTGTGACTCTAGCGCACACATACGGCGGAGGCGTATTTATGCTACGCCAGGAAAAGGTGAGTTACGTCGGCGTAAGTGCTTTGTGAATCCGGGCCACAGTGTATATTATAATTGTCACCACTATTACAAAAAATTGAGAATTAGGCAACCTATGTTTTTTTTTTGTTTTTTTTTAACAATTAGCTACAGCCTTAGGACTAAAAATGTGTTTAAAAAAAAAAAGATATAAAAAAGGTATATAAAATCTGACAAGATGCCAAAACAAGGTAAGGCGTCTTCCAAAGAAATCACATTGCAGGTTATTTCTTCAGCCCATAGAAGTAACATTTTCATGGTGACTTCATTTATCTGGAAAGGTAATTCGGCTGAAAACTCTTACTACATATCTTTGCTGGGTACAGAACATTTCAACACATACTGTAAGCAACTGCATGTGGCCAGGTAAACATACTGTATATGTATTTATTCATGACCTAACAAATTCCCATAATGAATACATCATATAGGTAATATTAAAGAGTACTCTTAATATCTAGACACCAGTAGCCAATTCCTGTTCCACTGACAAGGCTTAGCCAAAAATTAAAGGAGTTGTAAAGGAAAAAAAAATTGCCTAAAATTAATGTCTGCAAGGTAAAAAAAACGAGTAAATACCTATTAAATTCCTTCATCTATATCACCTCTGGCGTTCTAGTTTCTGTTCTGTCATTTACTTCCTGGTTTGCGGCGCTCGTTCATGTAAGAACTACATTTCCCAGTATGCATTGCGGCACGCCCAGTAATTCACACCTCTTTGAAGTCTCTAACACGTAGAGAGCGTCCTGCCGCACAGATGTAGTTCCCAGGAGGGGGCGAGCACGTCACTGACCACCGCAGTAAAGTCTCCCATCACGGTGGTCAATAAAATCAGACAAGCAGGAAGTGATCAGAACAGAGAAGAAATAGAGCAACTTCTGAGCAAAAACGAACAATGAGGAAGTGAAAAGAGGAATGTCTGCAGGTAAAGGATGCTTATTATGAAAAAAAAACATATCCTTTACAACCCCTTTAAAGTTGCAGCTTCTTAAGCTACAAATCTTTCTCTTTAAAATCTAAATCCCCACCACACATTCCCGAAACTCTACGAGTTGCCTAAAATTGTCTCCCATCCCTCTGAAATAAGAGACTTGTTTTTAGATCTGTCCCTGCACAAAATGTAATTTCTATAGGAAAAAAGTAATTTAAAACTACTCGCGGCTATAATAAATTGTCGGGTCCCGGCAATAGAGAAAAAAATGTATTGAAAAAAAAATGACATGGGTCCTCCCCCCCCATTCATTACCAGGTCCTTTGGGTCTGGTATGAATATTAACCCCGAACCATAATTAAAAAAAAAATGCGTGAGGGTCCTCCCAAATTCCATACCAGGCCCTTCACGTCTGTTATGGATATTAAGGGCAGTGTTGCCAACCTACCAGGTTTACATTTTCTGACACAACACTCAAATTTACTGGCAGAGCCAGGTTTTTTTCTGCCAGTTACAAAAATTACAAAATGACTGTTTTAAGTGCAAATTTAGGCTACATATAAGTGCAATATGCAAATAGCAATGTTATTTAAAGGGGTTGTAAAAGATTTTTTTTTTTTTTCATAATAAGCAACCTTTACCTGCAGAATATCCTCTTTTCACTTCCTCATTGTACGTTTTTACCCAGAAGTTGCTCTATTTCTTCTCTGTTCTGTTCACTTCCTGCTTGTCTGATTGTTACTCACCACCGTGATGGGAGACTTTACTGCGGTGGTCAGTGACGTGCTCGCCCCCTCCTGGGAACTACATTTGTGTGGCAGGACGCTCTCTACGTGTTAGAGACTTCAAGGGGGTGTGAATTACTGGGCGTGCCGCAATGCATACTGGGAAATGTAGCTCTTACATGAACGAGCGCCGCAAACCAGGATGTGAATGAGAGAACAGAAACTAGAACGCCGGAGGTGATATAGATGAATGAATTTAATAGGTATTTACTCGTTTTTTAATATAATCATGACGCTTTTCTGTCCGTCTAACTTGCAGACAATTATTTTAGGCAACTTTACAACTCCTTTAAGGTAGAAATGAAGGCAAAAAGCATATTATTTTCGATATATAGTAAGTAAGTAGCTCAGGGACAGGACTCGGGAGGGCGATACGTAAGAATGGGTGATGCACACATGAAATCGATTAGCAGGCACTTGGATGGTCTCAGCCGGCTCTAGGCTCGAGCTGCACATGCACAGTTTTGAGCCGGGCATCACAGCCATATTTTTTACTGGCAACCTTTACCTCTTACTGACATTTACTGGCAGGAGAAAAGTGACCATTTTTTTCTGGCTGCCAGTAAAAATACTGACGGTTGGCTACACAAATTAAGGGGAACCCTGCGCCATTTTAAAACAAAATGGCGTAGGTCTCCCTCAAAATCTATACCTGACCCTTTAGGTTCCAGCTTATGACGCTCTCCCGCCACTACTTATATAGCTGAGGGCGGGGCCACCCGTTACATGCACAGGTGACCCCGCCCCTCTCTGACTTAAACAGAGAAACACCAGGGTTACCCAGTGACATGTATGGGTGACCCCGCCCCCCGCTGACGCAACGGGAAACCCACATTGCAGCAGAGGGGGCGGGGTCACCCGTGCATGTTCGAACAAATTGTTTGCATGTTCTGCTGCAAATCGAACCGGGCAATGTTTGGCTCATCCCTACTGAATGGACTAGATTTGACATGAATGGACACAACCCTAAAATCTTGGAGAAGTGATTGCCATAGTCCATACTTTCTGCCTACTTCATAAGTAATTGTGGGGATTGTCCCCCTGCAATTTCAATTGGTGAGCAAGTAATGACATGAATTTAATTTAACCAGTTCCCACCCGCCCAACGACTTTTTACGGCCACACTGTGGCTCTTAATTTCCCGGGGGCTGTCTATATAGGGCCTCCGGACTCGAGCCACTGGGGGGCGCGCGCACGTGCTGATGTGCGTGCCTGGCGGCCACGATGTCTTCCACGCACCCGCGATCGCCAGTCACGGAGACAGGGACGTGGATCTCTGTGTGTAAACACAAAACTCCACGTTCTGTCAGGGAGAGGAGACCGATGGTGTGTCCCTTGTATATAGGGATAACCATCGGTCACCTCCCCCATTCAGCCCCCTCCCCCCACAGTAAGAATCATTTAGCAAGGCACACATTAACCCCTTCCTCGCCCCCTAATGTTAAACCCCTTCCCTGCCAGTCACATTTATACAGTAATCAGTGCATATTTATAGCACTGTTCGCTGTATGAATGTGAATGGTCCCAAAAATGTGTCAAAAGTGTCTGATGTGTCCGCCGTAATATTGCAGTCCTGACAAAAATCACAGATTGCCGGCATTACTAGTAAAAAAAATAATAACAATAAAAAAATAAAAAAAATGTCATAATTCTATTCCCTATTTTGTAGGCGTTATAACGTTTGCGCAAACCAATCACTAAACACTTATTGCAATTTTTCTTTTTACCAAAAATACGTAGAAGAATACGTATCGGCCTAAACTGAGGAAAACTATTCTTATTTTTTTGTTTATTGGATATTTATTATAGCAAAAAGTCAAAAAATTGTTTTTTTTTTCTTTCAAAATTGTCGCTTTATTTTTGTTTATTGCGCAAAAAATAAAAACCGCAGAGGTGGTCAAATATCACCAAAAGAAAGCTCTATTTGTGGGGGGGGGGGAAAGGACGTCAATTTTGTTTGGGAGCCACGCCGCACGACCGCGCAATTGTCAAAGCGTGACAGTGCTGAAAGCTGACATTTCGCCTGGGCAGGAAGGGCGTAATTGTGCCCAGTACTGAAGTGGTTAAAGGAGAGGGTCTAGTAAATACATAAAGCAGTTTTTTGAAAGTAGGTTTAGCATTTTTTGGTGAATATATGCTGAACATATGGAGGATTCTTAATTACATTATTTTTTTTATTTTTTTTTTATTACTTAGACCATCAATGTAAAATGTATTGCAGGAAACATGGCAAGGCAACAGCATTAGAGAATGAAATGAAAGAATTAGCAATAGAAGATGATGTCATCACTATATACTCAGCTGTGGTAATACAATGAGGTCATCCGGTGGGTAATAATCCATCGTGATTTATCAGTTTATAGAGCAGTTGTATATTCATTCACAGCTTCAAGTGATTTAATGAACTTTAGGTGATAAAAGATGAAAAGGATAGTAAATATCGCTATACATCCCGATAGTACGTGACGTAGCATGATCAGCTCATAGGCTAAATGATTTCCCTGTTCTGAATGTTGACCTGAAAATAGATAAAATATATTAAGTTGTGAAAAACATATATAAAAATGCTGTTTCTAAGGTCCCATTCACACCCATGGGTTTTCAATGGCCCCTCTATGCACTAAGGCCAGGTTCACACTGGTGCGACACGACAGCCGTCCTACAGAAACCGACTTTGCCCTGCGACTTGAAGCCGACATACGTCCGACATTTAATGAACAGGGATCTGACTTGGATCCCTGCCAAAACCAGGCACTGTGTTTGGTATAAATCTTGAGGGGGAACTCCACGCCAAATTTTAAATAAAAAAATGGCATGGGTTCCCCCTCCAGGAGCATACCAGGCCCTTGGGTCTGGTACTGATTTTAAGGGGAACCCCCTACGTGTAAAAAAACAGCATGGGGTCCCTCCAAAATCAATACCAGACCTTTATCTGAGCACGCAGCCTGACTGGTCAGGAAAGGGGGGTGGGGATGAGCAAGCGCCCCCCCCCTCCTGAACCATACCAGGCCGCATTCCCTCAACATGAGGGGGTGGGAGCCCTGCGGTCCCCCACCCCACAGCACCCTGTCCCCATGTTGATGAGGATAATGGCCTCTTCCTGACAACCCTGGCCATTGGTTGTCAGGGTCTGTGGGCGGGGGGCTTATCGGAATCCCAGCCTCCCCACCCTATGTGAATGAGTAAGGGCCTGGTATGCTCTTGGTGGGGGAACCCATGCCGTTTTTTATTTTTGGCATGGAGTTCCCCCTCAAGATCATAAGAGCACAAGTCGCATGCCAAAGTCGGAGCATGCAAGACGGCGTTCCAACTTTGATCCGACTTTAATGATATTTAATGGGCTTAAGTAGGATCAAAGTCGGACCAAATTAGTGCAGGGAGCATTTACAAAGTAGGACCGACATGTGTCGGACCAATTAAGACGGCTCCCATAGAGAAACATTGATTCTCACACATCATGCGACATGAGCTCCCAATGTTAGAGCGTTTGTCGGACCAGTGTGAACCCGGCCTAAAGCAATGCACCTGTACTGCAGCTCATTAAGCCTATTAAGCCCTGCATGCCAGCTGGAGAAAATTAAACCATACTTTATTAGACGTTTCGCCTTCTTATAGAGATCAACTCTGTGTATAGGGTTCTGTAGATGAAGGTTTTCTATTTATTTTATTCTTTTTTTTTTCAACAGGTTAAACTGGATAGACTTATGTTTTTTTTTTTTTTTTAACCTAACTATATAACTACACTATATTGCCAAAAGTATTGGGTCACAGGTTTTTACACGCACATGAACTTTAATGGCATCCCAGTCTTAGTCTGTTGGGTTCAATATTGAGTTGGCCCACAAACAGCTTCAACTCTTTTGGGAAGACTGTCCGAAAGGTTTAGGAGTGTCTATGGGAATGATTGACCGTTCTTCCGGAAGTGTATTTGTGAGGTCAGGCAGTGATGTTAGAATGGAAGGCCTGGCTCGCAGTCTCCACTCTAATTCATCCCAAGGGTGTTCTATCGGGTTGAAGTCAGGACTGGGCCACCCCTCCAAATAAATTGGTGGAGGGGGGCTTATGGTGTCAGTGTCAGGGCTGGGCCCAGCCCTTCCTTCTCTGAGCTGGCCGCTCAGCTGTCGGCTAATTACCAGCTCCTATCTCTCCCCAGTGACTCACCTGTTGATGATCCGGCTCGTCAGTCTAGGCAGCCTACTTAAGCCGTCCAGCTCAGATGAGCCTTGGTCAACATCACAGAGACTATCTCCTGCGTTCCTGTTAAAGACTTGCTTGGCTGACATCCTTTCTGGCTCCAGATCCTGCTTGCTGTTCTACTACGTTTATCTTTGGCTCCCTGATGTTTGGCTTGTCTGAGTATCCGATCCGGTTCCTGAACCTCTGGCTATGTTTTGATTAAGTTTACTCTGTTTTCTCAGGGTCTTACTACAAAACATTTCCTATCATTCTATCACCCTACCTAGCACGATTTTACAATCATTTGACTGAGGGCTCCCCTATAGATAAACAACTTAATTTGGCCTATATTTTGTTGATACCGAAACCCGATAAAGATCATAGCCTAGTAGAGAACTATAGACTGATATCCCTCATTAATAACGACCTAAAAATACTTACTAAAATAATAGCTAATAGGATGTCTGCCTTCTTAGGTCAATACATATCCAAAGATCAAGTAGGTTTTATCACAGGGA
This sequence comes from Rana kukunoris, assembly GCA_029574335.1. NCBI lineage: Eukaryota > Metazoa > Chordata > Amphibia > Anura > Ranidae > Rana > Rana kukunoris. The sequence continues at coordinate 125,824 of JAJQKJ010002511.1, read as the reverse complement.
GACAAGGCCCGGACCAGATCAGGAGAGATATTGATCTTATCTCTTTAATGTACTCGGGGTGGTCTGGAAGCACTAGACAAAGAGGTATGCTTCTCTCACTTGATCTCCAGAAAGCCTTTGATTCAGTATCTTGGCCATTTTTGTTTTCTGTTTTGAATCGTTGGGGGTTTGGTTCTAAATTTTTAGGAATCATCTCCGCTCTCTATTCCTTCCCTAAAGCTAAAATCCGGTTACAAGGCATATTCTCGGAATCTATAAATATCCAAAGAGGCACAAGACAGGGCTGCCCTCTATCTCCTCTGATATTCGCTATTGTTATTGAATCTCTGGCCATAGCCATCCGAGATAACGCGAATATCAGGGGAGTTCATTGTAATAAAAAAGAACACAAATGCGCATTATTCGCAGATGATTTGCTACTCTTCGTGACCTCTCCTATCTCCTCCCTTCCGGAAATTTTCTCCCTGCTAGACGAGTTCTCTAAAGTCTCGGGTCTCACGGTAAACATGCCTAAATCTAGGGCCCTTAATATTTCTCTTTCAGAACCCACAGTGTCCCTCTTGAGAAACAAATATACTTTCAAATGGGACTCTACGTCTACTAACTATTTAGGTATCAACCTGACCCCAAATTTCCAGAATTTATACTTAGCCAATTACCTTCCTATGTATAGGAAACTCGAGAAGGACCTTACCGAATGGGGAGCGCAGAAAATAGGCTGGATCGGCAGAATTAATTCTACCAAGATGACTCTCCTCCCGAAATTCTATATCTTTTTCGATCCCTTCCGATCCTGATAACAAAAAGCCATCTAAAATCCTTTCAAGGTAAAATCACCAAGTTTATCTGGAACAAAAGGGGACCCCGTCTTCTCTCTCGTAGTCTGTTTAACTTACCTGAACAGGGAGGTCTAGGAGTGCCAAACTTGTTATGGTATTATCAATCCACGAGATTAGCGCAATTATCGGAGGTTTACCTTAAAAATGATCGCCCAGATTGGATAGAAATAGAAGAACAGGCTTCCCCATTGTCCACAATTGAAGAACTCATGTGGCGCACTCCTAAAAGTAGACCCCCTATACTATCCCCCACCCTATCACAAGCATTGGTATTATGGGATTCACTTAAAAGCAATCCACTCTTAATTTCTAGAGGCAAACCTTTGTCAAGTATCTTTCTCGACCCATCTTTCTGCCCCAAAACGGAAGTGGACTCCTTCAAATGGTGGCTTGATAGGGGGGTGTACCGCATTGGTCGTTTCTTTCAACACACAGGTCCTCTTCCTGAGCAATTCCTTATAGACAACCTTTGCCCCCCCCCCCCCCCTCTGAAAGATCCAGATTACACCAAATACATACCTTTGCTCAGAAACTTTGGAACGATAAAACAATTTCTGGCCTTTTGACCCCATATGAACACAAATGCGAACAAGCTCAGAATAGGAAAGGTATTATCTCTATCATCTACAAATCTCTTGCATCAAATAACATAAAATTACCTCATATGCTAGCTTGGGAAAGAGAGCTTCAAGAGGACTGGGACTTGGTGGACTGGCAAAAAAACTACTCTAGATCTCTTAAGGGTTTTAAGAGTCCATCCCTCATTGAAGCTAATATAAAAAATTTCACTAGATGGTACTTGGTCCCATTCAAATTGGCCACCATGTATCCGTCATCCTCACCACTATGCTTTAGAGGTTGTCAAGGAATAGGCACCATGATCCATACTTGGTGGGAGTGCCCTAAGATACGGGGATTCTGGAACAGGGTATTCCAGATTATCAGGAGAGTTACCGGTTGTAACCTCCATCAATCTCCTGCAATAGCCTTATTGAATGGACTAATACCACAGAGTTCCAAGGCCATTAGACAGCTGATTCTATTTATACTGACTGGCGCCAGAATCACTTTAGCGGCTGCATGGAAGAAACCGTCGGTTTCCATTTTACACATGAAGAGAAAGGTTGCATGGATTATGGAACAGGAAAAAAGAATTAACTCTATGTTAGATACCTCTACCCAGTTCACTGAAATTTGGGAACCTTGGTTGATTTACATGGGAATCTCCCACAACATGTAAGTTTAGTTTTGGCTCTGGACTCAGACTGATGTAATCCTATGGCAGGTAGGCCCACCCACCCTTTCCCTTTCCTCTCCTTCCTCTTTCCTCCTTCTCCCCCTCTCTTTTCTTTATTCTTATTTTTTCTCTTGAACAGGATATATTCATTACATATCATATTCTCCACTGGTCTCAGGTAGTGCTGATTTAGTTTAACTGGATGTATGTATTAAATTCCTTGTCTCCTTTTAGGTTTATAAGTTAAGAGTTGATTGAGAGATGTTTCTCTGGACAACATTTGGATCCAATTTTTTTGTCATCAAGGGGGGCCTGGGTGGGGGGGCTGCCCCCCCTCCTCGACACAGATTGCTCCCGGTGGGGGTGTCGGGGGGGACGGGATGTCCCCGGAAACCTATCCTCTCCACGGTTCGGTATGATTTATTCCTTACATATATTTTAGTTTTATGATCTCAGCTTATAATAAAAGTTTTATAGATTGCTTAGTAAACAGGGAATTTTAGCCCTAAAATGTTGTCGCTACCTCTACTGATTCCCATCCCTCCTGATTATACACGTTTACACTCCCATGTTAAACTTACCAGGTATATAGTTGGGACATTGGGGGGGGGAGGGAGGAGAGGGGGAAATCTAGTTAAGAAATGTAATCTATTGTTTACTACTATAATTGTCAACACAATGTTTCCTGATGCATTTATTGTATTACGTTTATTTCTCTGTATGCTCTTTATTTTATTATAATAAACTTAAATTTAAATGAAAAAAAAAAAAAAGTTTACTCTGTTGATCTTTATATTATTATTATTATTATTATTATTATTATTATTGAACAAGTGTGATTTAACTGTACTTTTGTCTCTGTCTGATTCATGGTTTCTGACAGTCAGGTTGTGTTTCAGGGGTTGGGCTTGGCCCCTTAGTTCCTGTAAAGGGGACTATTAAGGCTTCAGCATACCAAGACATTTTGAACAATGTCAATGTCCTGACCTCAACCCAATAGAACACCTTTGGGATGAATTAGAGCAGAGACTGCAAATCAGGTCTTCTATTCCACATCAGTGCCTGACTTTACTAATACATTTCTGGAAGAATGGTCAAACACTCCCATAGACACACTATTAAACCTTGTGGACAGCTTCCTCAGAAGGAGAGGGTCAGAGGCTGCAGATATGCAACAGGAGATGGTCAGAGACTACAGGCATGCTACAAGAGATAGTCAGAGACTATGGACAGGCAACAAGAGATGGCCAGAGACTGCAGACATACTACAGGATATGTTGGAAACATGTTTTAGGAGAAAATCATAGTTTTACGACCTGGTTAGAAGAGCCTGATACAATGAGGAAGGCCTCTCCTACACCAATGACTCTGGGCCTCGACGGAGTAGACTTGGTAATGCATGAGTGCAGATTGACACAAGTGCCTGATGTTCTTGCTAGCCGCAGGGCTGGACAGGATCTCCCAGTCAAGCAGCAGATGGCAGGGCTGGACTGGGACAAAAATGTGGCCCTGGACTTCATCCAGACTGGCCTACTTTGACAGGTCTCTCCCATGGTGGCCGGACAACTCCAGCACTGCCCGGCTGTTACTGATACTCTTATAGGCAGTACCAGTGGGGAAGCTAGACATTATTTCACCTGGGGCAAAGAATCAGTTTGGTGCCCCCCCTTATGGGACTAGATTAGGCAGAAGTGAGAAACTCCCAGGCCATAGCTGTTGAGTCAGCTGTCTGTCCCCCTCCCTATCTTCATCCCCCCTGCTCCTCTGGTCCTCCCCCTGCTTCTTTGTTCCCCCCAGGTGAGCTCTGCAGGGAGGGAGAGGAGGTGAGCGCTGCAGGAAGGGAGACACAGAGGAGCAGAGGGGGGCGGTGGTCCACTGTCACTGAAGCCGACACACTGAGCCATCGGCCCACCAGGAAACTCCCTGTAGTCCCAATGGCCAGTCCATCCCTGGCAGATGGTCATCAGTGAATGGCAGCAGGCCATGTTCGGGGGCGTGGCCTGGTCGGATTTCAGGCTGCCATTCACCTTTCCGCACACGGGTCTGCCAGTAATGTGCAGCACATGCAGGACCGTCTTTAATGTTGATTGGACCCTGGGCAAAAGATTTTTTGGGTCCCCCTCCATGCAATTTTGCTCTCCACCTGCTCTGAGATATACAATAAATATCACCTAGACTTAAAATCAGTTTACTGTATCAGATCAGGCAGTGATTGCGATTGGTTGCCAGAGGTTACAGCATAGCATTGTCACTTACTGACTGGTTGCTAGAGGTTACAGCATACATTGCGGCTCACTGATTAATTGCTAGAGGTTACAGCACATGATTTCTTCTTGTTCATTGGTTGCTAGAGATTATTGTACAGTAATACTGCTCACTGATTGGTTGCTAGAGGTTACAGCACATGATTTCTTCTTGTTGATTGGTTGCTAGAGATTACTGTACAGTAATACTGCTCACTAATCAGTTGCTAGAGGTTACAGTACACAATTTCTTCTTGTTGACTGGTTGCTAGAGATTACTGTACAGTAATACTGTTCACTGATTGGTTGCTAGAGGTTACAGCACATGCTTTTTTCTTGTTTGGTTGCTAGAGATTACAGTACAGTAATACAGCTTACTGATTGGTTGCTAGAGGTTATAGCACATCATCTCTTCACTGCACAGGGGAATGATATATATATACAGGGAGTGCAGAATTATTAGGCAAGTTGTATTTTTGAGGATTAATTTTATTTTTGAACAACAACCATGTTCTCAATGAACCCAAAAAACGAATTAATATCAAAGCTGAATATTTTTGGAAGTAGTTTTTAGTTTGTTTTTAGTTTTAGCTATTTTAGGGGGATATCTGTGTGTGCAGGTGACTATTACTGTACATAATTATTAGGCAACTTAACAAAAAACAAATATATACCCATTTCAATTATTTATTTTTACCAGTGAAACCAATATAACATCTCAACATTCACAAATATACATTTCTGACATTCAAAAACAAAACAAAAACAAATCAGTGACCAATATAGCCACCTTTCTTTGCAAGGACACTCATGCAGCCTGCCATCCATGGATTCTGTCAGTGTTTTGATCTGTTCACCATCAACATTGCGTGCAGCAGCAACCACAGCCTCCCAGACACTGTTCAGAGAGGTGTACTGTTTTCCCTCCTTGTAAATCTCACATTTGATGATGGACCACAGGTTCTCAATGGGGTTCAGATCAGGTGAACAAGGAGGCCATGTCATTCGTTTTTCTTCTTTTATACCCTTTCTTGCCAGCCACGCTGTGGAGTACTTGGACGCGTGTGATGGAGCATTGTCCTGCATGAAAATCATGTTTTTCTTGAACGATGCAGACTTCTTCCTGTACCACTGCTTGAAGAAGGGGTCTTCCAGAAACTGGCAGTAGGACTGGGAGTTGAGCTTGACTCCATCCTCAACCCGAAAAGGCCCCACAAGCTCATCTTTGATGATACCAGCCCAAACCAGTACTCCACTTCCACCTTGCTGGCGTCTGAGTCGGACTGAAGCTCTCTGCCCTTTACCAATCCAGCCACGGGCCCATCCATCTGGCCCATCAAGACTCACTCATTTCATCAGTCCATAAAACCTGAGAAAAATCAGTCTTGAGATATTTCTTGGCCCAGTCTTGACGTTTCAGCTTGTGTGTCTTGTTCAGTGGTGGTCGTCTTTCAGCCTTTCTTACCTTGGCCATGTCTCTGAGTATTGCACACCTTGTGCTTTTGGGCACTCCAGTGATGTTGCAGCTCTGAAATATGGCCAAACTGGTGGCAAGTGGCATCTTGGCAGCTGCACGCTTGACTTTTCTCAGTTCATGGGCAGTTATTTTGCGTATACATGAACAAAGATCGAACACCACCTCATATGCAATAAATATTACAGTTAGTCACTCCTCCTGTATTGAGGTCACCACCATAACCAATAAGCATATATGGAAAAAAGGGGTTTTTGGTCCTATAGAGAGCACTAAGACAGTGTGCCACTATGGACCTAGCGGTTATCAAGGTAGTGACGGACAATAACTGAATATAAAAATAGTACATTTATTATAAATAAAAGAGTTGTATATAAATAGTATACACAAAATCCAACATGAAAAATGTACAAATTCTAAGACCTAGATATCAAAAGGTTATCAACTATTGGTAGCTGGCCAAAGCTACACCCGTGAAAACAAGATTGTTATTCACTAACCGGTACTAACATAACATACACGAGATTATTTTGCGCCTTGGTTTTTCCACACCCTGTTGACTATTTTGAATGAAACGCTTGATTGTTCGATGATGCTGCATCCCTCTGCAAGATATCTCACTATTTTTGACTTTTCTGAGCCTGTCAAGTCCTTCTTTTGACCCATTTTGCCAAAGGAAAGGAAGTTGACCAAGAATTATGCACACCTGATATAGGGTGTTGATGTCATTAGACCACACCCCTTCTCATTACAGAGATGCACATCACCTAATATGCTTAATTGGTAGTAGGCTTTCGAGCCTATACAGCTTGGAGTAAGACAACATGCATAAAGAGGATGATGTGGTCAAAATACTAATTTGCCTAATAATTCTGCACTCCCTGTATATATATATATATATATATATATATATATATATATATATAAAAATGTTGTCTTAATTTACATGATATGAATGCCACCAGCCTCAGGTATTTACATATGAATGACGGTTATTTACATGTAAACACAAGGGGGCCAAATTCTTATACCTGGCGGCATAGCGTAGCGTATGCTATTTATACTACGCTGCCGCAACTTACAGGAGCAAGTGCCATATTTTCCAAGCACTTGCTCCGTAATTTGCGGCGGCGTAGTGTAAATGGCCTGGCGTACCCCCAGGTAATTCAAAGGGGGCGGCATGTATTTAAATTAAGCGCGCCTCTGCACCGAACGAATTGCGCATGCGCAGGCCGTAAACGTAGTCCAGTGCGCATGCTCCATAGTACGCTGCAAATACATTGGTTTCGACGTCAATGTAATTAACGCACAGCCCTATTCGCGACGAGTTACGTAAACAACGGAAAAACATGCCGCTGTCCTGACGTCCATACTTAACATGGCTTACGCAAACTACGTAAACTATGACAACGGGGCGCATATACGTTCGGGAATCGGCATATCAGGCTCATTTGCATATTCGACGCAGAAAGCGACGGGAACGCCACCTAGCGGCCAGCGTAACATTGAAACTTAGATATGACGGTGTAAGTGACTTATGCAAGTCGGATCTAAGCAAAATCTATGCGTAACTGATTTGAAGAATCAGTTGCATAGATACCCACGGAGTATATGGAGCTACACCGTCGTATCTCTTACGAGAATCTGGCCCAGGGTCTGCAGATGAGTCATATGTACACAATAGGGCAGAGCTGGGCAGAATTAGAAGCAGCACTTCACGCTGAGATTTCAGGACACAGCACAGGACTAAAACTTCAAGGGACAAGGGGGTTTAAACCGGGATAGTTGGCAGGTAAGAGGCAGCTGCTTTGGGTCCCACAACAATGACAGGCCACAGCTTCCCCAAATGCCCTGCCTTGAGCACATGGACTTCTTTACTTGTTAGTACCAAAAATTTTGTATATTTTGAACGTCACGGAAAGCCAGCATTATCTAAAGCTATCACAACCTGCACCACCTCTACCCACCTTGTATCAGGACGTAGAATTGTTTGCTCCTCTTCGTTATATTTCTGGTCGACATTTCCACCTCGCAGAAATAATTGCCGGAATCCATCACCTCGGCGTGGCTGACTGTGTATTTTTGGGATAAACTGAGATTCTGAACATTCCGGCCATCCTTGAAGAAAGCAAATCGCAGGTCTTGTTGTGTACCTGGGACAGATCTTGTGTTACAAGCCAGTGTCATCTCGTCTCCTTCTATCATTACAGGAAGTTCTGGTTTTATTATTGGTTCAGTGAAGACCTCTGATAGAGAGAACAACAGATGTAAGATACATTGCTGGTTCCATATGTCCTGAAATAACGAATTTTGTATTTATAATGTATTTATATGGTTCAGACCTCATTTGTCACCTCAATGTACCTGGTGACATTCATTTGCTTTTTACCTATTTCTTGAGCCATTATTGTTCTTCATTCCTCCTATCTTATCACAAGTGTGTGGCTAGATCACTCCTTTAGTAAAAACAAATGTGTCCCTGAACAAATGTGGCACACCGGAGCCCAGCCACTATTCTGGTTCTATTGGGTTGAGGTCGGGACTCAAACTTGCTCATCCGTGTCTTTATGGACCTTGGTTTGTTGGAACAGGAAGGGGACGTCCCCACACAGTTGGGAGCATGAAATTGTCCAAAATGTCTTGGTATGCTGACGCCTTAAGGGTCCCCTTCACTGGAATTAAGGGGCCAAGCCCAACCCCCAAAAAACAACCCCACACCATAATCCCCCCGCCACCAAATGATTTGGACCAGTGCACAAAGCAAGGTCCATAAAGACATGGATGAGCGAGTGTCCCCATCAGAGTGCCCCATTAAATCTGGTATCCCCATCAGAGTCCCCTATTGCATCAACTCCCCTTAAGAGTGCCCCCCTTATGTCAGGAGTCCCCATCAGAGTGGCCCCTTACATCAGGTGTCCCCATAAGGGTGTCCCCTTACATCACATGTCCCCATCAGGGTGCCCACTTATATCAAGTGCCCCCTTACCACAAGTGTCCCCATCAGAGTGTCCCCTTACATCAGGTGTCCCTATCAGAATCCTACCTTAAATCAGGTGTCCCGATCAGAGTGCCCCCTTACATCTGGTATCCCCATCAGAGTCCCCATTACATCAACTGTCCCCATCAGAATGCCCCCTTACATCAGGGGTCCCCTTCAGAATCCCCCTTTGTATATGGTATATGCAACAGTGTCCCCTATTGCATCATCCCCAGAGTCCCCCCCTACGTCAGGTGTTCCTATAAGAGTGCCCCCTTATTGCAGGTGTCCCCATCAGAGTGTCCTCTTACATTAACAGTCCCCATCAGAATCCCACCTTAAATCAGGTGTCCCCATCAAAATGCCCCATTACATCTGGTATCCCCATCATAATCCTCATTACATCAACTGTCCCCATCAGACTGTCCCCATCAGAATCCCCCTTTACATCTGGTATACGCATCAGAGTCCCCTATTGCATCAACTCCTCATCAGAATGCCCCCTTACGTCAGATGTCCCCATCAGAGTGATCCCTTACATTAAAAGTCCCCCTCAGTGTTCCCCCTTACTTTAGGTGTCACCAAAATGTGGGGGGAATGGCCCACCTCAACACTTCTTTAGATCCAGCCCTGTCAGCAACTTAAGAAAATACCTGTCGATCCTGCCAGAAATGCAGTATCCCTGTCACCTCCTGGGAAATTATTGGAGAACACAAACAATGTTATCTTCCAATCTTTCCACAATGTACTGTAATTGAGAGAAAGACATGTTTGTAGTCCGGATGGGGGGGAGCATAGTGTGACAACCATGGATCCAGTGATGTACCCTAAGTAAGCGTAGTCACCCTGGGACAGGAAATGTGTTACTAAGGGCTGGAAAACTGCCACATATTACATTTTTGAGGCTTTCACTTATACTTACTGTTTATTTCAATTTTGAGTTCTTTGCTTCTTTTTCTCACTCGGCCACCTTTTACTTCACAGGAAATATTCTTAAAGTCCTCCAGCTGATGGATCTGACCACGATAGCTGTCAAGGTCATTGAATTGCTTAATTTCCTCTCCATCACTGTAGAACGCATACAGCAGGTCTGTAAACTGCCCAGAAAGACCATAACTTGTTTTACAATGTAGAGTAAACGCATCCCCTTCTAACACCGGAAATGGGGACACCGAAATTTCTGGGACAGCGAACAACTCTAAAAGGGAGAAATGATCAATATGAGTAAATATGGACCACATCGTCTTTAATAAAGCCGTTTAACACTTATGAACGGCTTGACAAATGGACGTTCTTAGCCCCGAAATGCGTAGCCATGCCCACCCCACTGGCGTAGTGACGTCATCGCCAAAGATAGCCGAGTGGAGCCGAACCCTGCCAAACCGAACCAATTCTGGAAGCCACCTGGCCACATTGAATGGAGCTCGCAACCTAGCTTGACAGCAATCGTCTTTTGTTTTCCAGAAGCTTCTTGGTGCAGTTGTGCCTCCACCGCCGATAAGGTTCGCTGCACAGAGGGTTCCATTTTGAGCTTATTGATTTTTAATCCTAGGGCCAGATTCACAAATAAGTTACGTCGGTGTATCTCGAGATACGCCGCGTAACTTCTAGGATCTGCCGGCGTATCTTTTTTCTGATCCGACCTGCCTAAGTCTGTTACGCCGTTGTATCTTAGTTGCATATTTACGCTGGCCGCTAGGTGGCGTTTCCGTAGATTTACGCGTCGAATGTGCAAATGAGCTAGATACGCCGATTCACGAACGTACTTGCACCCGGTCGCATTTTTTTACGTTGTTTGCGTAAGCGTAACTCTGGCAAAAAGTTACCCCTGCTATATGAGGCGTACGCGTATGGATGTCGGGACAGCGCCAAATTTTCCGTTGTTTACGTTGTTTGCGTAAAATGTCCACGAATAGGGCTTTGCGTAAGTTAAGTTCCTGTCAAAACCAATGAGTATTTACGGCATAATTTAGAGCATGCACATTGGGATACGTCCGCGGACGGCGCCTGCGCCGTTCGTTAGAAATGTCATTTACGTGGGTTCATGGTTGATTACCATACAACACGCCCACTCCAAGCCTACTTTGAATTACGTGGGCTTACGCCAGCCAATTTACGCTACACCGCCGTAACTTAGGATGCAAGTGCTTTGTGAATACGGCACTTGCCTCTCTAATTTGCGCCGGCGTAGCGTAAAGAGGATACGCTACGCCCGCACAAAGATACGCCTCTGTACGTGAATATACCTGGTTCTCTTCTCCAGGGGGGCCCTTCCTAAAACTGTAAAACTGTATAAAAATTTGTGATGGCTGCCCTGCTAATAGCCCATATGAACCCAAATAACCACTAGCCGACCAGCCGCCGGCGGCAGGTTGGCTCGGCTGCGCGAAATCACGTAGGTATACGTCATTTCGCATTTCAGCCATTAGGGGTGCGTGCGCGTCCCCTGCTCGCCCCTGGTGCCGATGCGCGTGCCCCCGGCGGGCGCAATCACCGTTGAGCACCCGCGATCGCTTGTTACAGAGCGAGAACCGGGAGCTGTGTGTGTAAACACACAGCTCCCAGTCCTGTCAGGTGGAGAAATGACTGATCGTCTGTTCATACAATGTATGAACAGCGATCTGTCATTTCCCCTAGTCAGTCCCACCCCCCCTTCAGTTAGAACACAACCAGGGAACAAAATTGACCCCTTCCTCTCCCCCTAGTGTTAAGGCCTTCCCTGCCAGTGACATTTTTACAGTAATCAGTGCATTTTTATAGCACTGATCGCTATAAAAATGCCAATGGTCCCAAAAATGTATCAAAAGCGTCCGCCATAATGTCGCGGTACCAATAAAAATCGCAGATCGCCGCCATTACTAGTAAAGAAAAATATATTAATAAAAATGCCATACAACTTTACCCTGTTTTGTAGACGCTATAACTTTTGCGCAAACCAATCAATAAACGCTTATTGCGATTTTTTTTTTACGAAAAATATGTAGAAGAATACGTATCGGCCTAAACTGAGAAAAAATATATTTTTGGGGGATATATTCATTTTGTTTTTCAAAAATTTCACTCTATTTTTGTTTATAGCGCAAAAACAATCAGGTAAGGTAATCAAATACCACCAAAAGAAAGCTCTATTTGTGGGGAAAAAAAGGAGTCAATTCTGTTTGGGAGCCACGTCGCACGACCGCGCAATTGTCAGTTAAAGCGACGCAGTGCCGAATTGCAAAAAGGGGCAAGGTCCTTAACCTGCATAATGGTCCGGAGCTTAACCGGTTAAAGCGGAAGTTCCACTTTTGGGTGGAACTCCGCTTTAATGTCAACTTTCACATGACAATGTCTCGTACCCAGGTTTTAGGCGTTAGCGAGTGCAGTTCAATGGTGTCCCCATTAGGGCACCTCAAGCCTTTCCTAGAGGCTGACCCTGGTAACCAGACATAAAGCTGGACCGGGCATTACACAATTTCAGATCAGGTAGAGGGAGATCTTTGGGAATAATTTAGGACTTACCTTTGACAGAAATAGAAGCTTCTCCAATATGTTGATTATATTGTGAATTGTAGAGGACCTCTTTTATGCATTTATATCTACCAGATTTTTCAAGGCTCACATTTTCATAAGATAACACAGCTTCAGGTCCCCAATCTCTTATCACAGCATCGTCCATATAGAATTTAGTTAGGTTTGCTGAATAACCAAAATAATGGTGGCATCTCAGCTTCAGGTCATCACCTTCATGAATATATGGTGGGGCCTGTAAGATCACCTGCCCAGGCTGCCCTGAAACACACAAATATATACATATCATGTTAAAGTATGGTCACTTTAGGGGCATTCCTTATTGGTCCAACTGTCAATGTACCGTATATACTCGAGTATAAGCCACGTTTTTCAGCATTTTTTTTGTGCTGAAAATGCCCCCCTCGGCTTATCACCTTTTTGCTCCTGATCTCCTGGATTTTGGGTTCCGGTATCGGCCGTAGGTTCCCTGGACCCCAAACTTGGCACACGTGTAGTCCCACTCTTCCCCTACAAGTGTGCAAAGTTTGTTGTCCAACACCAGGGGAGCACCAATTTTTCAAACCTGGGCACCCCTTCCACAGACTCCCATGTTAAACGATAATTTCTCCTGTGATTTTGGGGACCCAGTACCAGCCAGTCATAGGTCCCCCTGGACAAAGAATTTGGCCCCATTTCTCCTCTACAACTGTGCAAAGTTTGTTGTCTGGAGGATCTATGGCTGGGGAGCAAAGATTTTTCAAAGCTGGGCACCCCTTCCATAGACTCCCATGTTAAATGGCAGTCTAGTCATGGACACAGTGAGGCATGAGCACAGTGAGGTGTGGACACAGTGAGGCATGAGCACAGTGAGGTGTGGACACAGTGAGGCATGGGCACAGTGAGGCATGGGCACAGTGAGGCATGGGCACAGTGAGGCATGGGCGCAGTCTAGTCATGGACACAGTGAGGCATGGACACAGTGAAGCATGGGCATAGTGAGGCATGGACACAGTGAGGCATGGGCGCAGTCTAGTCATGGACACAGTGAGGCATGGACACAGTGAAGCATGGGCATAGTGAGGCATGAGCACAGTGAGGTGTGGACACAGTGAGGCATGGGTGCAGTGAGGCATGGGCACAGTGAGGCATGGGCACAGTGAGGCAAATAGGTCAGAGGCAGAGCTTTTTTTCTCGGAAAATAGGTGCAGGAACCCAACCACGATCCCATTCAGATTTCACAAACAGTAGAAGGGTTTTAAAGGGTGCAGAGTTCAGGGGGTTACACACAGAGTGCAGAGCTATCACTTGTAAACACAAAAACCAGACTTCTGTGTTTAAAATTGATTGTGGTGAGCAGGCACCAAAGGGTCTGAGCCAGAGGTGGTGGAACTGAGTTCCCCCAAGTTCCCCCTGAAAAAAAGCCCTGGTCAGAGGTAACCAATCCTCTGACTACCCTCTCAATTTAAAGCAGGGCTGGCAGAGAAATCAGCTTCCCGCTACATTTACATTCAGCTAGACCTTGCTGACAGCTGATGACTTATTGGTTGTTAACGATCTGGCGGCCGGCTTTCCAGCCCGCTCCTTAACAACCAGCTATTCACAGTTTTCTAAAGAGAAACACAATGCAAAACACACCACAAAATGTGCAAGAAAAACCCATCAACTACTGCCACATAGATGTGAACCTAGGTTAACTGGCAGTGGCCACTGTGGCATCAATTGTCACCACTGTGCCATGCCATCAAACGCAGCCACTGTGCCATCAATTATCACCACTGTGCCATGCCATCAAATGCAGTCACTATGCCATCAAACGCAGTCACTGTGCTATGCCATCAAACTCAGCCGCTGTGCCATGCCATCAAACGCAGTTACTGTACGTGCCATGCCATCAAACACAGTCAATGTGCCATGCCATCAAACGCTGTCACTGTGCCATGCCATCAAACACGGCCACTGTGCAATCAATTGTCACCACTGTGCCATGCCATCAAACGCAGCCAATGTGCCCCTCAATTGTCACCACTGTGCCAATTGTCACCACTGTGCCCTTTAATTGTCGCCACTCTGCCCATTGTTGCCACTGTGCCCTTTAATTGTTGCCACTGTGCCCATTGTCACCACTGTGCCATTGATGCCACTGTGCCCTGTGTCGCCTCTGTGCCCATTGATACCCATCGTCGCCGCTGTGCCCTGTAATATGCACTTACCTTAATCCTTCCACGTCCCTTGATGTCTTCTCCCGCCTTGGTGGCGCTTCAGCCAATCAGGTTACCGATAACCAGAATCGGTGAACCTGATTGGCTGAGACGGCCATCAGTCTTATCCAAGGAATGCATCCCCCGTGCATTCCCTGGATAAAGCACCCGGGAGACGAGGGCTGTACTCGGAAAGCCTATCAGAGCCGCTGGCTCTGATAGGCACTTCCGCACAGCCAACCAGCTGCCATTATTCAGGTGGTCGGCGCTCAATGTCCGGCCACCTGAATAGACCAGCGGCAGCTGCCAACAATAACATACATTCGTGCAATGCATGAATGTATGTTATTTCAGCGGCGGTGCAGAGCCAGAGGGGGTGGCGCTCCAGCGCTCTCTATGGGCGTACCGCCGCTTGTAACTGGTCTTCAATAACCTGGTGCTAAACATCAATTTCAGGGTGAATAGACATAAAAACTACAGGTTTAAAGCTATTGGCTTACTCACCATCGCTAACTTGCAGTCTGACGGGGTCACTTAAATCGGTGTGCCTGAGTTTACACTGGTACTTCCCTTCATTTGTTGTTTCTGCAAACTTAATTAACAAGTTATCTCCATGAATTTTGTGTTGAATCTCTTCACCATCCTTGTACCAGGTATAGATCCCGACTGCTGATGTACGCTCGTTATAAGCACAGAGCAATCTTATATTCTCTCCCGAGAAGATGGGGCTCCAGTTTGGCATGAAGGCCACCACAGGTTTACTTTCAGGTCCTAAAAAGTAACACATTTTACATTCCAGTTAAGAAAAAAAGCTTCTTGTCATAAAGGTCATTGCCTACCAGCCACCAAGTCTTGGTTCCATGTGTGTACCCCATACTGACCACATTACCAAACTACCATTCGGGGACACCCCCCTTCCCAAAAATCAGCTTGTGGTGTAACGAATCACAGCACAGTGATTGGACACAAGAGGCAGGATTTATGATTTCTCCAATCACAAGCAGGGGGCGGGGACTGTTCTCCTCCAGGCATTCCCGGCCAGGACAAGTTCTGTCAGTGAGTAAAGCGGTGATGTGGCGGCCTTTTTTGGGGGCATCAGAATGTCCTGGAGGGGGGGGGGGGTGGCTGTGTCAGTTTTATTCCAGGACGCTGTATTGTCCTGGAATGAAGGTGCCCGTGACAGACCTGCAAAATGCGGGACTGTGCCGGGCAATCCGGGACACGTGGTCACCCTATTCCCCATGCAATAAATCTGCTGCAATAGGCCCCGTTATCAAAAATTTGCTTAACACAACATGGTGAATAAAAGAAGTGTGACAGCCCAGATTGAGCAATCTTTATTGTTTAAACCACTTAATCACTTCACCCCCTGGAGGATTTGGCTGCCCAATGACCGGGCCAGGTTTTGCGATTCGGGACTGTGTCGCTTTAACTGACAATTGCGCGGTCGTGCGACGTGGCTCCCAAACACAATTGACGTCATTTTTTCCCCACAAATAGAGACTTCTTTTGGTGGTATTTGATCACCTCTGCGTTTTTTATTTTTTGCGCTATAAACAAAAATAGAGCGACAATTTTGAAAAAAAAATGCAATATTTTTTACTTGTTGATATAATAAATATTCCCCAAAAATATATAAAAAAAAAATTGTTTTCCACAGTTTAGGCCGATACGTATTCTTCTACATATTTTGGTAAAAAAATTGCAAATAAGAGTTTAACGATCGGTTTGTGCAAAATTTATAGTATTTACAAAAAAGGGATTTTTAAATACAGCTTACCTGTAAAATCCTTTTCTTGGAGTACATCACGGGACAGAGCGGCATATTCATTACTATATGGGTTATATGGAGTACCTTCAGGTGTGGACACTGGCAATCTCAAACAGGAAGTCCCCTCCCTATATAACCCCCTCCCCTAGAGGGAGTCCCTCAGTTTTGTAGCAAGCAGTATGCCTCCCAAAATGTTCCCCAAAAGAGGGGTGGGAGCTCTGTGTCCCGTGATGTACTCCAAGAAAAGGATTTTACAGGTAAGCTGTATTTAAAAATCCCTTTTTCTTTCTCGTACATCACGGGACACAGAGCGGCATATTCATTACTATATGGGATGTCCGAAAGCAATGCTTTAATGAGGGGAGGGAGACATCTTCTCAAACGAGATTTAATTTAGAGGTATACTCAAATAATAATAATAAATCCAACTTAGTCAAGAAAAAAATTTTTCTTTTTTTTTTTTTTCTTTTTTCTTTTTTACAACCAAGGGTGCCCCTGATCCCGAGGATCTTAAACTGCAGCCTGTAGTACTGCCTGCCCAAAGGCAGAATCTGCATTCCTTCTCACGTCTAGTTGATAAAACTTTGTAAACGTGTGGACTGATGACCACGTCGCCGCCTTGCATATCTGAGCCATAGAGATCTGATGGTGTGCTGCCCAGGAGGCGCCCATGGCCCTGGTAGAATGGGCCTTTACCGACAAAGGAGGAGGCAACCTCTTCAAACCGTAGGCCTGAATGATTAATTGTCTAATCCATCTCGAGATGGTGGATTTTGCAGCTGCCTGCCCCTTCTTGGGGCCATCTGGTAGGACGAACAACACATCTGTTTTCCGGATCTTTTCTGTAGCTTTAAGATAGGCCTTCATGGCCCGGACAATATCCAAGGTATGCAGCAACCCCTCCTTTCTAGATGTGGGTTTCGGAAAGAAGGATGGAAGTACCAAATCCTGGTTCAAGTGAAAATTGGATATAACCTTTGGTAGAAAGGAAGGATGGGGCCGGAGAACTGCCCTGTCCTTATGTAGAACGAGATATGGTTCCTTACACGATAAGGCTGCTAACTCTGACACTCTCCTGGCCGAAACTATGGCGACCAAGAAAACCAACTTTCTTGTCAGTAAAACTAAAGGAATCTCAGCCAACGGCTCAAAGGGTTGTTTCTGTAGAGTGGACAGGACAAGATTTAAGTCCCATGGACAAATTGGTGACTTGACAGGAGGATTAATACGCAAGACCCCCTGTATGAAGGTCTTTACCAGCGAGTGGGTGGCCAGCGGCCTCTGAAACCACACTGACAGAGCTGAGATCTGTCCCTTGATTGTGCTTAATGCCAGGCCTTTATCCACTCCTAGCTGGAGAAAACTTAACACCCTATCAATAGTATATTTGCGGGAATTCCATCTTTTGGATTCACACCAGCCTACGTAGTTCCTCCACACCCTGTAATAAATCACCCTGGAGGCCGGCTTTCTAGCCCTAATCAGGGTAGGAATTACCTGTCTAGACAGACCTCTACCCCTGAGAATCAGGGATTCAGCCTCCAGGCCGTCAAATTTAGACGCTGTAATGTAGGGTGGGGGATCGGGCCTTGTGAGAGTAGGTCTGGTCGTAGAGGAAGAGTCCAAGGGTCTCCCACTGCCATCTTCAGGACTAGTGAGTACCATGTCCTCCGGGGCCAAGCTGGAGCTATTAGAATGACTGGCTTGTGCTCCACTCTGATCCTGCGCAACAGGCGAGGAAGTAACTGTAGTGGAGGGAATGCATATAGAAGTTTGAATTGATGCCAAGGGCAAACCAACGCATCGGTTCCGCAGGCCATAGGGTCCCTCGCTCGAGACACGAACCTGTTTAGTTTCTTGTTGAACCTGGATGCCATTATATCTACGTCTGGCATTCCCCACTTCTGGCAGATTGTCTGAAAGACCTGGGGATGCAGGGACCACTCCCCTGGCAACAGACTCTGGCGACTTAAGAAGTCTGCCTGCAGGTTGTCCACTCCGGGAATGAATATCGCCGAAATGCAGGGTACATGAACCTCTGCCCACTGAAAAATCAAGCTCACCTCCCTTTGAGCGGCCTGACTCCTGGTTCCCCCTTGGTGGTTTATGTATGCCACCGCTGTGGCATTGTCTGACTGGATTCTCACCGGGGACCCCTGTAATCTGGAAGTCCATGCCAGGAGGGCTAGGCGAGCAGCTCTGATCTCCAAGATATTGATGGGGAGCTGCCTCTCTGTTTCCACCCAAGTTCCCTGGCGAGAGAACCCCTCCAAGACCGCCCCCCAGCCTGCCAGGCTGGCGTCTGTGGTAACTACCTTCCAGACAACGGGGCTGAAAGACCTTCCCTTTAGAAGATTCTGAGGGTTCAACCACCAGGCCAGGCTTTGTCGGACCCTTGATGATAGCGTCAAAGGGGACTCCAGGGCATGTGCTCTCTTGCCCCAGGCTGCTAGAATGGCTGCCTGTAGGACGCGAGTGTGGATCTGAGCGTATGGTACTGCCTCGAATGTGGCCACTAGCTTGCCTAGTAATCGCATACACAGGCGAATAGTTGTTTTTTTCTTGCTTAGAACCAACTGAACCAACCCCTTGATAGCCTCGATCTTTACAAGGGGCAGGAACACCCTTTGCTGTTCTGTGTCTAACCTCATGCCGAGGTATTCCAACTGCTTTGTAGGCTGGAACGCTGACTTTTCCCGGTTTAGGACCCAGCCGAACCCTTCGAGGTACTGAACCGTGAGGTTTACTGCCTGTTGCAGACACGGCCGTGAGTGATCTATGATTAAAAGGTCGTCCAAGTATGCTAGGACTGTGACCCCTTGGATCCTTAGATTGGCTAAAACTGGGGCTAGGATCTTCGTGAATACCCGGGGGGCCGTGGCTAGCCCGAAGGGGAGCGCCCTGAATTGGAAGTGTCGCTGCCCCACCGCGAAGCGTAAAAATCTTTGATGCGACTGAAAGATTGGTACATGAAGGTAAGCATCCTTTATGTCTATGGAAGCCAGAAAATCGTCCCTCTGGAGCGTGGCGACTGCTGACCGGATGGATTCCATCCGGAAGGAACGAACCCTTAGGTAACTGTTTAAACTCTTTAGGTCCAAGATTGGCCTGACATCGCTGTTGGGCTTTGGTATGACAAAGAGATTGGAATAGAAACCTAGCCCTTGCTCTTGGGCTGGCACCTCTATTATTACGTCCTGGCAAAGCAGGTGATCCAAAGCTGCCAGCATCGAGGCCTTCTTTGCTGGATCCTTTGGTAGCCTTGACTCTTGAAAATGAGGCGGAGGAAACTTTAGAAACTCCAGTCTGTATCCTGTGGTTACAGACGCCCGGACCCATTTGTCGGGGATTTTGGCTTCCCAAACTTCTGAGAAGAAACGAAGCCTTCCCCCCACCCGCGAGAGTGGGGGCGCCCCTTCATAAGGCAGACTTAGGGGCTGGTTTTGTCGGCTTGCGATACCATGGTCTCTTACCCCCAGGGGCCTGTCCCTGCGATCTACTGTTAACCTTGGATCGTGCAGGCGGCCGTCGATACTGCCTGGAATTTGAGGGCCCTGAGACAGGAAAGAGCTGCCTCTTAAATGTAGGACCCCGGAATGTCTTTTTGACCGGTAAAAGGGTACTTTTGCCACTTGAAATAGTCTGAATGTATTTATCCAGATCCTCTCCGAAGAGTCGTCCTCCCTGGAAGGGAAACCCTGCCAGAAGCTTTTTGCATGGGGGCTCCGCCGCCCAGTTCTTCAACCATAAGAGCCTTCTCATGTGTACCAAGAATAGTGATAAACGAGAGGCCTGCTGGATGGAATCCTTTATAGCATCTACCGCAAAACACAGAGCTCTGGGAATGTCAGAAAACTCTTCTGCTTGTTGGGTAGGCATGTCCTTTAACATTTCTTTTGTCTGGTCCTTTAACGCCTGACAAACTCCAATTGCAGCCACAGCTGGCTGTACCACTGCTCCTGCCGTAGCAAAGGATGCTTTTAAAAGTGTCTCTAACCGTTTATCAACCGGATCTTTAAACATTTGTATGTTTTCCACCGGGCAAGTTAGTGATTTATTCACACATGAGATGGCTGCATCCACTACTGGGAGCCTCCACCTCTTGGAGAATTTTTCCTCCATAGGGTAAATGACCGCAAATCTCTTCGGTGACAG
The DNA here is from genome assembly GCA_029574335.1 of Rana kukunoris. NCBI lineage: Eukaryota > Metazoa > Chordata > Amphibia > Anura > Ranidae > Rana > Rana kukunoris. Next base: position 105,438 of record JAJQKJ010002511.1, on the reverse strand, counting down.
AAAAATCCTGTCCGGCCGTACCCAATCCCGAAAGATCAATTCCTCCAAAAGAGGATGGACCGGAAAAACTGCGTTGCTTAACGGAGCTTTCAAAGAGCCCAGAGAGGATACCGCAGGAACCTGAGGCTCTGGCAATGGTAAATTAAATGCCGAGCGGACCATGTCCGTCAAAGACTGTACCCACAGTCTCTCTGTCTGGGAGTCTGAAAATGGTTCCTCAGAGGTAGATCCCTCAACCCCTGAACCCTCTTGGTTCAGGTCTAGTTGATCCTCCTGCGATTCCAATTCCTCCGGAGAGAGAATCTCAGCATCTGAGGATACACCTCTTGGTGATGGGGATCTAACCCGTTTCTTGCCAGGAATAGCTCTAGCGATCAATGCTGCTATTCTCTCTTCTAGCCCCCCTAGGGATACAGCTAGCATCTCCTCTGTGATAAACACAGGGCTGGGCTGATCTGGGCCAGCCTCCGCACCAGACCCCCCTAATGGCTCATCCAAGGCGACCTTTATGGGAATAAGTTGCGGGGAAAGTATCGGCATATCATCAGAATCAGAGGGGGAACCCCTTTGTTTTTTGGTCTTTTTTGTACCCTTTGACCCCGAACCCTTGGAAGCCATAATACAAAATCGAGGGACTCCGCCAACAACAACAGACTGTAGTGGCCAGGAGTACAAAACTAGAGCTTAGGGGACAATAGATCACTAATGCCCAAAAACTGATGGGGCCCCGTATGTTTTTTTTTTTTTTTTTTTTTTTAAATATATAAGTCTCTTTTTTTTTTTTTTCAAAACATACAGCGACCCCCAAACTTAGTTTGCCAGCCTCCAACCTGTTGCAAAAAGGGGAATTTTTGGCTTAACAGAAAGGCATTGGAACAAAGTCCAGCATGTACTACCCCTCTTCCGCCACCGGGAGTCACTGTTCTGCCGCTCTGCGTCCTCTCCCTTTGAGATCAGCCTCAGACTGAGCACTGACTATGGCCTGCTGATCTATAACAGCACAAGGCGCGCCCCTGATGACGCTGCAGGCACGCCCCCCCCCGCCTTCCCCTCCGAACGGCGCGAAAAACGTCTATAAGACGTGCGCGCGCACGCGCGCGCGTATGCCGGAGCAGGAAGAACATGGAGGAGCCGCGCTGCTGGAGACCCAGGACTGCAGTACCAGGCAGCAGAATCAAACCCCCGGCCAGGTAGGACTCTCCAAAAGGCCCCATAGGGATCCTTACTAGCCCTAGGAAGAAAGCAGCAGGTAGCTAGCAAACACAATTCTTAGACAGGGGAACCTAGTGATGGGGGAAATGGGATCATCCTGTCTTCTCAGACATAGTGAGCAAGGTTGCCAATGCAGAGCATACTTAGGCTACCCCCCTTTTAGGTTACCTCGGAGAGCCTGCTGTCGAACCAAGTCCCGCAGGCTCCCCTCTTACCTGCTCCATGCTGCAGGATGTTTGTCTAGCAAAACGATCCAATCTTCTCCCATCTCCGTGGGTAGCGTAATAGACCTTCAGGCCCTGGGGTCCTATGAAGGTACCCACTGTCCTGGACCTATATAGCACCCTGGCAAACAGGAACTTATGGTCTTTACGAACTCCAAGTCCTGGGCCCAGGGTCCAGCCCTCCAAAGAGGAGCATTATAGGCAAAACCCCACGGTTTGGGGCCCGGGTACTGTCCACTTTGGCACTGAGGCTCCTTGGACAGATCTGGTTAGCCCGCCCTTAATCCCAAGGATGTGGAGCAAAGCTATTCCGTGACCAACACCTAAGACACTGGCGAAAAAACTGAGGGACTCCCTCTAGGGGAGGGGGTTATATAGGGAGGGGACTTCCTGTTTGAGATTGCCAGTGTCCACACCTGAAGGTACTCCATATAACCCATATAGTAATGAATATGCCGCTCTGTGTCCCGTGATGTACGAGAAAGAAATAGGAGATAGTTTTATGGCATTTTTATTATTATATTTTTTTTTTACTACTAATGGCGGCGATCAGCGATTTTTTTTGTGACTGTGACATTATGGCGGACACATCAGACAAGTTTGACACATTTTTGGGACCATTGTCATTTTCACAGCAAAAAGTGCTATAAAAATGCACTGATTACTGTGAAAATGACATTTGCAGTTTAGGAGTTAACCACTAGGGGGCGCTGTAGGGGTTAAGTGTGACCTCATATGTGTTTCTAACTGTAGGGAGGTGGGGCTGGACGTGTGACATCATTGATTGTGTTTCTCTATATCAGGGAACAGACGATCAATGACAGCGCCATTATGAAGAGCATTGCTCCGGGGAACGATCGCTGGACACAGGCGGCGATCGGGTCCAGCGGCCGCGGTCATGGAGCTTCAGACCGCGTCTGGGCACTTAAAGAGGACATACCCATACGTGATTGTGCCCAGCTGTGCCATTCTGCCAATGTGTATGTGCAGGAGGCGGTCCTTAAGTGATTAATAAAACAAAACCAATTTGTTATCATTTATTTTGGATTTGTTGAAATGTGTTGTGATTTCGAGGTCTGTCACACATATCTAGATTCTTGCATACCTCCCAACCATCCCGGATTTCGCGGAATTGTCCCGTGATTCGCTGTAAATCCCGCGATCACGGCCACAGTCCCACGCGATCCCGCGGCAACCCCACCAACTCAACAACTCCGAACCCGAGAACCCTCCCCGCTCAACAACTCCGATCCACGCCCCCCCCGATTCCCGAACGTTTTTACGCCGCCCCGTCGTCGTTTACGTAGGTTGCGTACGCGTAAGGTTACCCCTGCTGTATGAGGGGTATGTTTCCGAAGTGCCGTCGTTGCCATGTTAAGTATGGCGTCGGGTCAGCATCATCTTTTTCCGTCGGTTACGTCGTTTTACTAAGTCGTTCGCGAATAGGGAATTGCGTAAGTGACGATCACGTCGTTTTGACGTCGGTTTCAACGACGCTTGCTGACGTGAGCTGGAGCATGCGCACTGGGCTTTTTTCCCGGTCGGCGCATGCGCACTTCGTTTGACGCGGGGGCGCGCTTAATTTAAATACAGCACGCCCCCTCCTTCAGTATTAAGACGCCGCATTTACGCTACGCCACCGAAAATTACAGAGCAAGTGCTTTGAGAATACGGCACTTGCTCCAGTAATTTGCGTAGACGTAGTGTAAATGCGATACGATACGCAACGCCGCCAGATACGCCATTTTTTGAGAATCTGGCCCAAAGTCTCTATTCAAATATTATACAATATTATCAAGTGTATTTCTAAGTAAGGAATTTTCACTTACCTTGTGTCACAAAGACCACTAAAAAATACAAAAGAGAGTATTAATATAAAGCAGTATTTTTTTTATTTTTTTATTATTATTACTTTAAAAAAAAAAAAAAAATTCTCTTCTGTCCAAATGATTGTCAGTTGACCTTACCTCCAGGGTGGTACAAAATGTGTCCACCCACGAGTCACGCCTCATTTAGGGGTTCTGTATTCTTTACCATAAATTAATTTAACAAAATATAAACCTAACATATGCTTTATTACCAAAAGTATTGGGACACTTGCCTTCAGGCTCGATTCACACCTATGCATGTTGCTTTTGAGCGTTTTTGCAGTGCTTGCTGCATTTTTCGACACATGTTTTTACCGCGATTTGCGTTTTTTTTATACATTTTTTTTTTTAGCTGGCAGTTTTTATTTTTTTTACATTTCCTTTAACTTCTTAAGGACCGCCTCCTGCACATATACGTATATATACGTCGAATGGCACGGCTGGGCACATCAACGTATATATATACGTTGGTTCTAGTACCCAGCCGTGGGTCACGGGCGCGTGCCCGCGGCGCGCACCGTGACCCGGTCTCAAGCTCCGTGACTGGGACCGCGGGACTCGCAGACCTGATCGCCGCTGGAGTGTGGCGATCGGTCCCCGGAGCTGAAGAACGGGGAGAGCCGTGTGTAAACACGGGATCCCCGTGCTTCACTGTGGCCGCAGCATCGATCACGTCATCCCTGTTATAGGGGGACGTGATCGATGACGTCACACCTACAGCCACACCCCCCTACAGTTGTAAACACACACAGGGAACACATAACCCCTACAGCGCCCCCTTGTGGTTAACTCCCAAACTGCAACTGTCATTTTCACAGTAAACAATGCAATTTAAATGTATTTTTTGCTGTGAAAATGACAATTGTCCCAAAAATGTGTCAGAATTGTCCGAAGTGTCCGCCATAATGTCGCAGTCACGAAAAAAATCGCTGATCGCCGCCATTAGTAGTAAAAAAAAAATAATAATAATAAAAATGCAATAAAACTATCCCTTATTTTGTAAACGCTATACATTTTGCGAAAACCAACCGATAAACGCTTATTGCGATTTTCGTATCGGCCTAAACTGAGGAAAAAAATAAATTTATATATATATATATTGGGGGGATATTTATTATAGCAAAAAGTAAAAAATATAGATTTTTTTTTCAAAATTGTCGCTCTATTTTTGTTTATAGCACAAAAAATAAAAACCGCAGAGGTGATCAAGTACCACCAAAAGAAAGCTCTATTTGTGGGGTAAAAAGAATGCAAATTTTATTTGGGAGCCACGTCGCACGACTGCGCAATTGTCAGTTAAATCTACGCAGTGCCGAATCGCAAAAAGGGGCAAGGTCCCTTAGCAGCATTTTGGTTAACCACTTAAGACCCAGACCATTATGCAGGTAAAGGACCCTTTTTGCGATTTGGCACTGCGTCGCTTTAACTGACAATTGCGCGGTCGTGCGACGTGGCTCCCAAACAAAAGAGCTTTCTTTTGGTGGTATTTGATCACATCTGTGGTTTTTATTTTTTGTGCTATAAACAAAAATAGAGTGAAAATTTTGAAAAAACAATGGACCAGATTCTCCTAGTTTTCCGTATTGTCGGCGTAGCATATCCCATTTATGCTACGCCTCCGCACTTTTTACGGGCAAGTGCTGTATTCTCAAAGCACTTGCTCCATAATTTGCGGCCGCGTAGCGTAAATAGGTCGGCGTAATGCCGCGTAATTCAAACTAGGAAGGAGGGGGGCGTGCTGTATTTAAATTAAGCGTGCCCCCACGCCGAACGAACTACGCATGCACTGGCCATAAATGTAGCCCACTGCACATGCTCCATAGTAAGCCGCAAATACATTGATTTAGACGGCAACGTAATTAACGCAACGTATTATTTTTTTTTTTTTGTAAGTGGGCAAACTTACAAAATCTGCAGGAGATGAATTATTTTCCCCATTGTAGATCAAACCATATTTTGTTGTGAGTAGAGTCAACAGAAACTCTCAGACAGTGCAAAAAGACAATATTAGGGCATACAGTATAGTAATCTATAATAACCAATCAGATCTCACCTTTTATAGGTCTTGCACTGTCAGAAGAACAAAAGATGGCTGCTGACTGGTTGGTATGGGTTAGTGTGGATTGTAGTTGGGTTTTTAATTGACTAATAGGCAGGGCTGCTGTTAGAAATCACGGGGCCCCGTACAACCTACCTGGCAGGGCCCCCCCTTAAAAATATCAAAACAACATTTTCACAATAAATATACTAAAATCATTCTTAGTGGACACAAAGATAACAGAGAAGCTGTGTGAATTAGCCCTTCTTTTAAATATTTTTTTTTTACATTTTTGAACAAAAACCTTTAAAAAAAAAAAAATTAAAGTTGAAATGTTTTAAAATTGTTTTATTTTACAATTTTTACAAATTATTTTTTACAAGGGATTAAAACAACGCAGGGTTACAATTTTTTTTTTTAACGGGACAGGGAAGTCGGCAGTTGTGGGGGGAGAGAAAACGATTTTGAGCTGCTGTAGATAGCCGCACAGGGCATCATGTAGTTGCCCCTCCATCCCTTTGGTTGTTTAGGCCCCCCTGTGTGCCCGGGCCCCCTACAGAAGGACTGGTACCCCCCCCCCCCCCCCGATCAGTGTCCCTGCTAATAGGGGTTGATTTACTAAAAGTGCAAAATCTGGTGCAGCTCTGCATGGTACCCAATCAGCTTCTAACTTCAGCTTCTTCAATCGGGCTTTAACAAAAAAAAAAAAAATGGAAGCTGATTGGTTTCTATACACAGCTGCACCAGATTTTGCACCCTCCAGTTTTATTAAATCAACCCCAAAGAGTCTGTTTGTCTATATTATTATATTAATATAATATATAATATGTGTCTGTAAATTTATAGTGAAAAAAAATAATAATCAAAATTCAGTTTACTTACAGAACAGCACGAATAATTCCAGATACATGTTGACTCATAAATAAGCATGCAAAAAAAAACGCAGAGCAACTTAAATGGACGAGATAAAATCTTGGTAACGTCCTTTAGATGACAAGGAGGGAGGTAAAGAAAACTTGTATTGCAATAACATGGACCTGTATGAGAAATCTGTTGCAATCTGCAGGTTAAATGTTTTGAATCATAATATACGTGGGCATTTCCCCTTAAAATAGTCATAAAATATGAGTAATACTCCCTCAAATGCTGCACCCATCCACTGTCCTCGCTATTGTATAAAGTTAGTTAAAGTGAAATTAATTAATATTCTTATTCTCCAAAAATAATCCCTAACCCATGACTAAGCCTATTTTTTTTGGTTAACATCCATATTTTTTGCTAGAAAATAAATTATTTAGAACCCCCAAACATATTTTAGCAGAGAATCTACAGTAGAGAATAAAATGGCGATTGTTGTAATATTTTATGTCACACAGTATTTGAGCAGCGGTATTTCAAATACAACTTTTTGGGGAAAAAGACACTTTCATGAATTAAAAAAAAAACTAAACAGTAAAGTTAGCCCAATTTTTTGTATAATGTGAAAGATGATGTTACGCAGAGTAAATAGATACCTAACATGTCAGGCGGCGTACACACGACCGAGGTTCTCGCTGGAAACCAGCGAGAACCTCGCTGGAAGCTGCATTCCAGCGAGGACCTCGGCCGTGTGTACGCTCTCGGCAAGCATCCCGTCGGGAAGCCCGTCGAGCAGAAATAGAGAGCACACTCTCTATTTGCTCGACGGCCCGCCTGGATGAATGGCTGGTTGCCATTCCCGACGGGCGGGTCACCGATTTCGACGGCCGGCAGAGAACCTCGACGGGCATAACAATGTGTTCTGCCCGTCGAGGTTCTCTGCCGTGTGTACACGGCCTCACACTTTAAAATTGTGCACACGTGGAATTGCAGAGTAGTGAACAGAGCAGAGCAGTGGTCAGAACAGTGGTCCGTGTAATGATCAGTGTAGTGGTCAGAACAATGGTCAGTGGTTAGTGTAGTGGACAGAGCAGTGGTCAGTGCAGTGTAGTGGTCAGTGTAGTGTAGTGGACAGAGCAGTGGTCAGTGTAATGATCAGTGTAGTGGTCAGTGTAATGATCAGTGTAGTGGTCAGAGCAGTGGTCAGTGTAGTGTAGTGGTCAGAACAGTGGTCAGTGTAGTGTAGTGAACAGAGCAGTGGTCAGTGTAGTGTAGTGGTCAGTGTAATGATCAGTGAAGAGGTCAGTGTAGTGGTCAGAACAGTGGTCGGTGTAGTGTAGTGGACAGAGCAGTGGTCAGTGTAGTGTAGTGGTCAGTGTAATGATCAGTGAAGTGGTCAGTGTAGTGGTCAGAACAGTGGTCGGTGTAGTGTAGTGGACAGAGCAGTGGTCAGTGTAGTGTAGTGGTCAGTGTAGTGTAGTGGACAGAGCAGTGGTCAGTGTAATGATCAGTGTAGTGATCAGTGTAGTGGTCAGAGCAGTGGTCAATGTCATGATCAGTGTAGTGGTCAGAGCAGTGGTCAATGTAATGATCAGTGTAGTGGTCAGTGTAATGATGAGTGTAGTGGTCAGTGTAGTGGCCAGAGCAGTGGTCAGTGTAGTGTATTAGGCAGAGTAGTGGTCAGTGTAATGATCAGTGTAGTGCTCAGAGCAGTGGTCAATGTAATGATCAGTGTAGTGGTCAGTGTAATTATCAGTGTAGTGGTCAGTGTAGCGGGCAGAGCAGTGGTCAGTATAGTGGTCAGTGTAATGATCAGTGTAGTGGTCAGAGCAGTGGTCAGTGTAGTGTAGTGGGCAGAGCAGTGGTCAGTGTAGTGTAGTGGTCAGAGCAGTGGTCAATGTAATGATCAGTGTAGTGGTCAGTGTAATTATCAGTGTAATGAATGAATGAGGAACTTATATAAAGCAGCACATGCGAAGTAAATCGCCTCTGTGTAGTGGTCAGTGTAGCGGGCAGAGCAGTGGTCAGTGTAGTGGTCAGTGTAGTGGTCAGAGCAGTGGTCAGTGTAGTGTAGTGGGCAGAGCAGTGGTCAGTGTAGTGTAGTGGGCAGAGCAGTGGTCAGTGTAATGATCAGTGTAGTGGTCAGTGTAGTGGTCAGTTTAATGATCAGTGTAGCGGGCAGAGCAGTGGTCAGTGTAATGATCAGTGTAGTGGTCAGAGCAGTGGTCAATGTCATGATCAGTGTAGTGGTCAGAGCAGTGGTCAATGTAATGATCAGTGTAGTGGTCAGTGTAATGATCAGTGTAGTGGTCAGTGTAGTGGCCAGAGCAGTGGTCAGTGTAGTGTAGTAGGCAGAGTAGTGGTCAGTGTAATGATCAGTGTAGTGGTCAGAGCAGTGGTCAATGTAATGATCAGTGTAGTGGTCAGTGTAATTATCAGTGTAGTGGTCAGTGTAGCGGGCAGAGCAGTGGTCAGTGTAGTGGTCAGTGTAATGATCAGTGTAGTGGTCATAGCAGTGGTCAGTGTAGTGTAGTGGGCAGAGCAGTGGTCAGTGTAGTGTAGTGGTCAGAGCAGTGGTCAATGTAATGATCAGTGTAGTGGTCAGTGTAATTATCAGTGTAGTGGTCAGTGTAGCGGGCAGAGCAGTGGTCAGTGTAGTGGTCAGTGTAGTGGTCAGAGCAGTGGTCAGTGTAGTGTAGTGGGCAGAGCAGTGGTCAGTGTAGTGTAGTGGGCAGAGCAGTGGTCAGTGTAATGATCAGTGTAGTGGTCAGTGTAGTGGTCAGAGCAGTGGTCAGTGTAATGATCAGTGTAGTAGAGCAGTGGTCAGTGTAGTGAAGTGGACAGAGCAGTGATCAGTGTAGTGGTCAGTGTAGTGGTCAGTTTAATGATCAGTGTAGTGGGCAGAGCAGTGGTCAGTGTAATGATCAGTGTAGTGGTCAGAGCAGTGGTCAATGTAGTGTAGTGGGCAGAGCAGTGGTCAGTGTAGTGTAGTGGGCATAGCCGTGGTCAGTGTAATGATCAGTGTAGTGGTCAGAGCAGTGGTCAATGTAATGATCAGTGTAGTGGTCAGTGTAATTATCAGTGTAGTGGTCAGTGTAGCGGGCAGAGCAGTGGTCAGTGTAGTGTAGTGGGCAGAGCAGTGGTCAGTGTAGTGTAGTGGTCAGAGCAGTGGTCAATGTAATGATCAGTGTAGTGGTCAGTGTAATTATCAGTGTAATGAATGAATGAGGAACTTATATAAAGCAGCACATGCGAAGTAAATCGCCTCTGTGTAGTGGTCAGTGTAGCGGGCAGAGCAGTGGTCAGTGTAGTGGTCAGTGTAGTGGTCAGAGCAGTGGTCAGTGTAGTGTAGTGGGCAGAGCAGTGGTCAGTGTAGTGTAGTGGGCAGAGCAGTGGTCAGTGTAATGATCAGTGTAGTGGTCAGTGTAGTGGTCAGTTTAATGATCAGTGTAGCGGGCAGAGCAGTGGTCAGTGTAATGATCAGTGTAGTGGTCAGAGCAGTGGTCAATGGCATGATCAGTGTAGTGGTCAGAGCAGTGGTCAATGTAATGATCAGTGTAGTGGTCAGTGTAATGATCAGTGTAGTGGTCAGTGTAGTGGCCAGAGCAGTGGTCAGTGTAGTGTAGTAGGCAGAGTAGTGGTCAGTGTAATGATCAGTGTAGTGGTCAGAGCAGTGGTCAATGTAATGATCAGTGTAGTGGTCAGTGTAATTATCAGTGTAGTGGTCAGTGTAGCGGGCAGAGCAGTGGTCAGTGTAGTGGTCAGTGTAATGATCAGTGTAGTGGTCATAGCAGTGGTCAGTGTAGTGTAGTGGGCAGAGCAGTGGTCAGTGTAGTGTAGTGGTCAGAGCAGTGGTCAATGTAATGATCAGTGTAGTGGTCAGTGTAATTATCAGTGTAGTGGTCAGTGTAGCGGGCAGAGCAGTGGTCAGTGTAGTGGTCAGTGTAGTGGTCAGAGCAGTGGTCAGTGTAGTGTAGTGGGCAGAGCAGTGGTCAGTGTAGTGTAGTGGGCAGAGCAGTGGTCAGTGTAATGATCAGTGTAGTGGTCAGTGTAGTGGTCAGAGCAGTGGTCAGTGTAATGATCAGTGTAGTAGAGCAGTGGTCAGTGTAGTGAAGTGGACAGAGCAGTGATCAGTGTAGTGGTCAGTGTAGTGGTCAGTTTAATGATCAGTGTAGTGGGCAGAGCAGTGGTCAGTGTAATGATCAGTGTAGTGGTCAGAGCAGTGGTCAATGTAGTGTAGTGGGCAGAGCAGTGGTCAGTGTAGTGTAGTGGGCATAGCCGTGGTCAGTGTAATGATCAGTGTAGTGGTCAGAGCAGTGGTCAATGTAATGATCAGTGTAGTGGTCAGTGTAATTATCAGTGTAGTGGTCAGTGTAGCGGGCAGAGCAGTGGTCAGTGTAGTGTAGTGGACAGAGCAGTGGTCAGTGTAGTGAAGTGGACAGAGCAGTGATCAGTGTAGTGGTCAGTGTAGTGGTCAGTTTAATGATCAGTGTAGCGGGCATAGCAGTGGTCAGTGTAATGTAGTGGTCAGTGTAATGATCAGTGTAGTGGTCAGAGCAGTGGTGAGTGTAGTGTAGTGGGCAGAGCAGTGGTCAGTGTAATGATCAGTGTAGTGGTCAGAGCAGTGGTCAGTGTAGTGTAGTGGGCAGAGCAGTGGGCAGTGTAATGATCAGTGTAGTGGTCAGAGCAGTGGTGAGTGTAGTGTAGTGGGCAGAGCAGTGGTCAGTGTAATGATCAGTGTAGTGGTCAGAGCAGTGGTCAGTGTAGTGTAGTGGGCAGAGCAGTGGTCAGTGTAATGATCAGTGTAGTAGTCAGAGCAGTGGTCAGTGTAATGAAGTGGACAGAGCAGTGATCAGTGTAATGGTCAGTGTAGTAAAGTGGACAGAGCAGTGTCACTGGCACCTTTAGGAAACACATTTAACCCTTTGATTCTTCATAATGTTAACCTCTTCCAGTGTCATTAGTACAGTGAAAGTGCATTTTTTTTACCACTGATCATTGTATTGGTGTCACTTGTCCTCAAAAAAGTGTCAGTTAGGTGTCGGATTGGTCCACCGCATGGTCGCAGTCCCGCTATAAGTTGCTAATCACCTCCATTACTATTAAAAAAAAAAAATCCATAAAAATATCCCATCCAATAACTTTTGCACAAACCAATCATACGGTTGCAGGCGATGTTTTGAAAAAAAAAAACAGTTGACAGGTTAGAGTTACAGAGGAAGTCTAGTGCTAGAATTATTGCTCTAGCTCTGACGATCACAGCGATACCTTACATGTGTGATTTGAACACCGTTTACATATGCAGGCGCGACTTACGTATGCTTTTTCTTTGCTGTGCGAGCTTTTTCTTTGCTTGCGGGAACGGGGGCGCTTTAAAAATCTTTATTTTTTTACATTTAAAAAATATTTGATCACTTTTATTGATGTCACAATGAATGTAAACATCCCTTTTGACAGTAATAGGTGGTGACAGGTACTCTTTATGGAGGGATCAGGTGTCTAAAAGACCCCAAATACCTCCTTTGCACTTCAAAGTATTCAGATCCCCCATAACGGTGATTCTGAATACTGTATATTTTTTGAAAAAGGTGCCATTGGCAGTCAAGTAAACTGGAAGTGACGTTGTGACTTCGCTTTCATGTTTACAGAGAGAAGACTGGCACAAAGCCGTTCCCGGCTTTGTGCCAGTCTCTCTTTAGCCACCAGTAGTGCCAGATCGCGGATCTGGTCTCCAGATGGGACGGGAGGCCCGGTAAGAGCGGCGGGAGAGGGGATAACAACCGAGCGGCTTTTAGCCGCATCAGTTGTTATCCCTGGAAAGCCGATCACCCGCTATAAAAACGGTACCTGCAGCTGCGGGCATCATCCCGGTATAACCCCCTAAAGCCAAGGCTGTATATGTGTGTATGGTCGGCACGAAGGGTATAAACATCCACTACTAAACGGGCTACTACTTAACGCGTACAGTGAGAGTGCATTTTTTTAAGCACTGATCACTGTCAGAAGTATCAGTTACTGTAGGTGTCCGATTGGTCCACTGTAATGTCGCAGTCCCGCTATAAGTCGCTAATCAGCATTGCTTGTTAAAAAAAAATCCATAATAATATCCCATCATTTGTAGACATTATAACTTTTCTGTAAACCAATCAATATACACTTATTATTATTTTCTTTTCTTTCTCTGGTTTATACAATTCTGGGTACCCCATTTAGTGGGAAAATGTGGCCTTGAGTTTAAACATTATATTATCATGTTATGAGACTTATGTAAGGATGATAAGGTGTGTTATGAGACTTATGAGTAAGGAGTCGATCACAACCCCTACCAGTACCCACCAGCCCCAGCTATCAGTGCCCACAGTGCCACCTATCAGTGTCGCCAATCAGTGCCTCATCAACAGTACTGCCCACCAGTGTCACCTACCAGTGCTCATCAGTGCCCCCTATACTATAAAAGAGAACTTGCTCCAGGTACTCACCCTATGGTCCATGGCGACAGACCTTAGTATGTATAGTAAACACTTGTGGGGAACTATATCAAATGCCTTTGCAAAATCCAGATACACCACGTCTACGGGCCTTCCTTCATCTAGATGGCAGCTCACCTCCTCGTAGAAGATAATAGGTTGGACTGGCAAGATAGATTCTTCATGAATCCATGCTTATTTTTGCTAATGATACTGTTTTCATTACTAAAATCTCACGTATCATCCCCTTTAATAGCTTGCATACTATTGATGTTAGGCTAACTGGCCTGTTGTTCCCAGGGATATACAGTGCCTGCCGCCGAGAATGTGTTTTCAGCACGCCAGCATCGCGCTGAATCTCGGCGACAGGCTGCCGACATCTCGCACTCGCTGGAATAGTAAAAGTACATTCCAGCGAGCGCGTCATAGAAGCGACGGGGATCCGACGCGGATTCCCGCCAATTCTACACATGGGCGGAGTTTGTTATGAATCCTGAAGGAGAAATCCCCGCCGGATTTTTAAAGAAAAATCCGGCATGGGTTCCCCCCTCAGGAGCATAACGGGCCCTTAGGTCGGTTACGGGTTGTAAGGAGACCCCCTACGCCGAAAAAACGGCGTGGGGGTCCCCCCACAATCCATAACAGACCCGTATCCAAAGCACGCCGGCCGGCCGGTCAGGAAGGGAGTGGGGGCGAGCGAGCGCCCCCCCCTCCTGAGCCGTACCGGGCAGCATGCCCTCAACATGGGGGGGTCAGGTGCTCTGGGGTAGGGGGCGCACTGCGGCCCCCCACCCCAGAGCACCCTGTCCCTATGTTGATGAGGACAGGGCCCCTTCCCGACAACCCTGGCCGTTGGTTGTCGGGGTATGCGGGCGGGAGGCTTATCGGAATCTGGAAGCCCCCTTTAATAAGGGGGCCCCCAGATACCGGCCCCCCACCCTAAGTGAATGAGTATGGGGTACATTGTACCCCTACCCATTCACCTGCAAAACAAAAGTTTAAACACAAATAAACCACACAGTGTATTGAAATATTTTATTAGTTGGCCGCCGGGGGGGGGTGTGTATGATCGCTTTGATAAAAGCGCCCACCACCCGGCGGGCTTCTTTCGACGTCTTCGGCGGCTGGGGGGTCTTCTCCCACTCTCCGGGGTCTTCTCCCGCTCTCCGGGGGTCTTCTCCCGCTCTCCGGGGGTCTTCTCCGCTCTCCGGGGGTCTTCTCCGCTCTCCGGGGGTCTTCTCCGCTCTCCGGGGGTCTTCTTCTTCTTCAGGACTCGCCGCCGCTATCTTCGTGTGTTAGCTCAATTACTAGCGGCGGCGGTCCCCTCTTCTGCGACGTCGGCGTCTTCTTCTTCTTCTTCTTCTGCTGTCCAGATGTTGACGCGACGCTTCCTCCCGCTGTTATTAGTGATGTCCAGTTCATGAACGAATCGTTCTTTTGAATCGGTTCTTTTCAGTGAACTGAGTGAATCGATTCACGTGAGTGAGTGAACCGTCTGTAATGGTTCTCTGTGCACTCAATACAAAGCATAGGAGAGCAGGCTGGTAATATGATCCTAGAGTGAGAGAGCTCGGCCCCTCCCTTCAACCAATCAGAGTGCTCAAGGCACAGAGACACTCAGGAACTGCATACATGAGTCATCATGAGTACACAGTATACCGAGTTAAAAGAATCAAACGAGTTATTGAGTTAAAGAACTGAGTTGAAGAATCGTATGAGCTGTTATAATCCAGTACACTGTAATAACCACGAGTCACCACCAGGAGAACAATACATTAAATCACAATGATCAGGGAGCAGAAATACACTGTACAGTCTGACTGCTTTAAAGACAGAGAGGACAAAGAGTCAGAATAAGAAAATATACTCATTCATATTCTTTAACCCTTTAGAATTTAGTTAGCTTATCCTAAAGGAGACATGTATGTCTGTTTTAAAAGCATTTTTTTTTTTTCATTAAACAATAAAGAAACCCCTTTGGGGCAATTTGTAATATACGGTAGATAGTGATAACGGGTAGTACAGGACATTCATTAACCATGAGTTATATTTCTAGAATTATTGCAGTCTCTCTGACGTTTGTGGTGACACCCAACGTGTGAAGCAATCATCGTTTATATATACATGCACGCCCTACACACGTTTAATCACATGCAGATATCGGGGTCCGTGGGGATAGTTTTAATTTTGTTTATTTTTTCACTTAACAAGCCCCGCCCCCTATGTAATAGTTTTTTTTTTTTAAGTGACAGGTTCTCTTTATTGCATCTGGGGTCTGTTATACAATCATATGAGTATAAGATTGTGCTCTGTAACCTGGGTAGCAGGTGTTCTGTCAGATCAAGCATCTATAGGATCAGCCAATATTGCCACTTACAGCGACGCACAAACAGTGGTATAAACGAAAAGCGGGTTTTTGTGCATGTGAACTGCATTCTGATGGGCCAACTTCACAGTTAAAATGGCTAGCCATCAGATTTGTCTGTAGTCTTTACAGTGCATAATAAGGCTCCTTTCATACTTGTGCGACTTGGGACTACAAAGTCGCATGACAAGTGCTACCCCATGATTTCCAACGAGTACCGTCCATATCTATGCGACTTCAAAGTAGTCACTGCATTACTTTGGTTCGATTTTGATGCGACTTGAGGCAGAAACCTCAAGATTACATAGGTATTGCTTCAAGTCGCATCAAAATTGCATCAAAGTCACGGTAAAAATCGTGGAAAAAATTGCATGACTTTCAAGTTGCACAAGTGTGAAAGCAGCCTAAAGATTAAATTTTACTACCGTGGGTACTTTGCCCGCCCGCACTAATAAAATCCGATAATTTTTACTGTGCATGCGCTGTGAAGACTACAGAAAAATACAATGGTTAGCAATATTAACTGAAGTTGGCCCATCAGAATTTGATTCACATGCACAAAAATCCACTTTTCATTTAAACAGCTTTTTGTGCATCACCAGCTGGCTAATCTGACAAATTGTGATCTGATACTATATGATTGTCCTCTGAGCACAGAACCAAATACAAGTAAATGTCCCCAGGACCTGCAAACCTGTGAAGAATCGTTCTATTGCTTCTAATCATTTAAGAAGGTTGAATCAGAGCTTTGGTTCACTTGCTTGTCAGTAGACTCAGCAAGTGAACTGAAGAACTGAAGAATCGATTCATTGAATCGGTTCATTTCAGTGAGTGACTCGAAATGAACCGATTCAGTTAAAAGAGTCGAACTTCCCATCACTAGCTGTTATGCCCGGCGCGCGGCTCGCAGCGAAATATATAGGCCTGTCTTGTGACGTCGCAGTCCCATCATGCTCCGGTAGGTACCACGTGATACCTACCGGAGCATGATGGGACTGCGACGTCACAAGACAGGCCTATATATTTCGCTGCGAGCCGCGCGCCGGGCATAACAGCGGGAGGAAGCGTCGCGTCAACATCTGGACAGCAGAAGAAGAAGAAGAAGAAGAAGAAGACGCCGACGTCGCAGAAGAGGGGACCGCCGCCGCTAGTAATTGAGCTAACACACGAAGATAGCGGCGGCGAGTCCTGAAGAAGAAGAAGACCCCCGGAGAGCGGAGAAGACCCCGGAGAGCGGAGAAGACCCCCGGAGAGCGGGAGAAGACCCCCGGAGAGCGGGAGAAGACCCCGGAGAGTGGGAGAAGACCCCCCAGCCGCCGAAGACGTCGAAAGAAGCCCGCCGGGTGGTGGGCGCTTTTATCAAAGCGCCCCCCCCGGCGGCGGAAAAGAACCAGACGGCGGCACCCACCCCCCCACAGAAGCCCGCCGGAGGGGGGCGCTTTTCTAAAAGCGATCATACACACCCCCCCCCGGCGGCCAACTAATAAAATATTTCAATACACTGTGTGGTTTATTTGTGTTTAAACTTTTGTTTTGCAGGTGAATGGGTAGGGGTACAATGTACCCCATACTCATTCACTTAGGGTGGGGGGGCCGGTATCTGGGGGCCCCCTTATTAAAGGGGGCTTCCAGATTCCGATAAGCCTCCCGCCCGCATACCCCGACAACCAACGGCCAGGGTTGTCGGGAAGGGGCCCTGTCCTCATCAACATGGGGACAGGGTGCTCTGGGGTGGGGGGGCCGCAGTGCGCCCCCTACCCCAGAGCACCTGACCCCCCCATGTTGAGGGCATGCTGCCCGGTACGGCTCAGGAGGGGGGGGCGCTCGCTCGCCCCCACTCCCTTCCTGACCGGCCGGCCGGCGTGCTTTGGATACGGGTCTGTTATGGATTGTGGGGGGACCCCCACGCCGTTTTTTCGGCGTAGGGGGTCTCCTTACAACCCGTAACCGACCTAAGGGCCCGTTATGCTCCTGAGGGGGGAACCCATGCCGGATTTTTCTTTAAAAATCCGGCGGGGATTTCTCCTTCAGGATTCATAACAAACTCCGCCCACGTGTAGAATTGGCGGGAATCCGCGTCGGATTCCCGTCGCTTCTATGACGCGCTCGCTCTCCATCGCGGCAAGCCAGCTCGGCGCTGGCTCCCGCGATGGGGCTCGTAGGTGGTCAATCTCGCCGAGAAAGGGAGCGAGATTGACACAATATCCCAGTCACCTACTGTATCATGACCCTTTATTAAATATTGGTGCTAAGTAAGCTTTTCTCCAATCATTCCAGTCAGTAAACTGTCCACAAAAATTAGGAACAATGGTCTGGCTATCACCTGGCTGAGTTCCTTAGGAAACCCTCGGGTGCAAGCCATCTGGTCCCGGGGACTTATTTATGTTAAGTTTTTCAAGTCTATTTCTAATTCTGTCCTCTGTTAGTCATGATGGTGCTTCCTGTGACTTGCTTATTATAGCGCCATGTTCCCATTGAGTGGGTGCTATGTGTTAAATTATAGTTGCCTGAGCAGTAGTTTTGGCTCAAAATGATTATTCTAATTTGTTGGCTCTGTTCAGTTCGGCTGGGTTGCACAGGTTTCCCCCTGATGGTGGGGTGTCGCTGTCACCGCAGGTCACGGTTGGAAAGGCAACAGACTGAACGTATTGGGTATCTCTCTCTCAGAAGAGGCTCAGGGAGCATGGTCAACCCGCTGTGCATTTTGGGGAGGGGTACTTTAGGGACAGACGCCATTTAGCGGGGTTCGTCTTCCGATTCCGACCTGAGGACCCTCCTGGCCTCAGGGATGTTGAGCTGTTTTGTAGCCTCGGGGCTGGCTGGCCCCAGGCCTAGCAACTGAGAGTAGGCCCAGGAGTTTCTGGGGCCTATTGATCCAAGGTATGGTTCTTCGCTACCTTGTCTGTGGAAGAAGCTGAACCAGTGGGACTGAATTGATGGACGTACCCTGGCAGATTTACCTCACTGTGCTGCCGGTTCGGCTGAAAGATTCTTGGCACCGTGAGTTGTGTAACTTTTGTTGGAACTGTATTAACCACTTAAGGACCCTGAACTGTATATATACGTCCTATTTTTAAATATGGATGTCTCGGTAACGGCAGCAGCTGCTGCCACAACCGAGATATCCATCTCTTCAGTGCAGGGTCCTGTACACGATAACGGCGGTCTCCGCAGCGGATTCGCCGCGAGATCGCCGTTATCGGTGGCGGGCGAGTGAGGGAAAAATGTCCCTCACCTGACCCCATAGCAGTGCTGGGCGGAAGTGACGTCAAAACGTCAGTCCCGCCCAGCGTCTTAAAGAGACTTTTTTTTTTCTGCTATTTAAAAAATGACATTTTACATTTTTTTTTTTCTTTGCATTTAAGCCTAAAAATTAGATCTGAGGTCTTTTTGACCCCAGATCTCATATTTAAGAGGACCTGTCATGCTTTTTTCTATTACAAGGGATGTTTGCATTCCTTGTAATAGGAATAAAAGTGATCAATTATTATTATTTATTTTTTTTCAGTGTAAAAAATGTTAAAATAAATAGAAAAAACAAAAAAAATGTTTAAAGCGCCCCGTCCCGATGAGCTTGTGCGCAGAAGCGAACGCATACGCGAGTAGCGCCCGCATATGAAAACGGTGTTCAAACCACACAAGTGAGGTATCGCCGCGATCGTTAGAGCAAGAGCAATAATTCTAGCCCTAGACCTCCTCTGTATCTCAAAAAATGCAACCTATAGAATTCTTTAAACGTTGCCTATCGAGATTTTTAAGGGTAAAGGTTTGACGCCATGCTACGAGCGGGCGCAATTTTTAAGCGTGACATGTTGGGTGTCATTTTACTCGGCGTAACATTATCTTTCACAAAAAAATTGGCCAAATTTATTGTTGTCTTATTTTTTAATTCAAAAAAGTGTATTTTTTCCAAAAAAAGTGCGCTTGTAAGACCGCTGCGCAAATACGGTGTGACAAAAAGTATTGCACTGACCACTATTTTATTCTCTAGGGTGTTAGAAAATATATATATATAATGTTTGGGGGTTTTAAGTAATTTTCTAGCAGAAAAAAACTGTTTTAGTCTTGCAAACACCAAAACTGAAAAACACCTAAGGTCCTTAAGTGGTTAAGTCAGTTACATGAGCTTGTGGCAGAAGATCGTGGGACGGCCTCATGACACTCATCAAGTCTGTGGTAGAGACTTTGTTGAGCTTCGCGTCAGCTGCTAGGCCGGTGAGAGCAGGGGAGGGCTGGCAGGGGGGGGGGGGGGGGCCGGGTGGAAATCTCCCCCCGGGCTGGTGACACTATGCACAGCCACCGGCCGCCACTACCAAATGCTGTTTTTGCAGAGCAGAAATATGCCTGCTGGAGCTCTGTAAACACAGGTCACGGCCCCCGCTCACCTCCCACTGTGCAGCCGTGCCTGTGTCAGCTCCAAGGTAGATGGCAGCAGAGCTGAGCTATGTCTCGTCTCACACATAGCTCAGCCTCACCGCACACCAGTGCTGACATCCCCTTCTCTCTCTGCACAGGCACAAGAAGAGATAGAGCTCATCTGCTCCTCCTCTTTCTGATTCTGCCCCGCCCACACTCCCTGGGCATGTGTGGGCACTGGACAGGAAGTTTGAATCCAAAAAAGCATCAGACAGCCTGCCTGCGCCTCAGCCTCTATCCTGGTAAGCTCCCCCTCTCTAGTCTCTCCTGCCTCCCAGTGTATAAAAAGGGGTGCTCTGTAGACTTTGTTAAAGGGGAGGGGGGGCAGGCTTTGGTGAGCAGAGACCCTCTTTACACAATAGTCCACAGCATGCACCCTTAAATCAAGTTTCCCAGAACACCCCTTACATCAGATCTGATGTATAAGGGCTCTGTGCGGACTCTGATGTAAGGGGAGGCTCTGTGCAGACTCTGATGTAGGGGGGGCCTCTGTGCGGACTCTGATGTAAGGGGGGCCTCTGTGCGAACTCTGATGTAAAAGGAGGCTCTGTGCGGACTCTGATGTAAGGGGGGCGTCTGTGCGGACTCTGATGTAAGGGGAGGCTCTGTGCGGACTCTTGTGATCATGAAAAATCTTAGACTTTTTTCCTTGATTCATCACTTTTCCACGCTCTATGGGCCACTTGACTGGACTTGCACCCCAGGCTTAAGGCTGCCAGCTCTCCCCTGGGTGAGAGTAGGCCTATCTGGCGGTTGCCAAATCCAGTGTGGAGCTGAGTTAATCCTCTGGATCTAAGTGGTACCCGTGATCCGCAAAGTGAAAGTACCTGAGTCTTTCCCTGTCCCTCTACCCCTCTGTTGGAGAACTTTGCTAATAAAACCCTTGAAAGAAACTTTGCTTTGGTGTGTACATTCTTATGGACAACTCTTCAAGGACCACCCTTGAAACTATCGTATGGAACAGTAAGGTAACGGCAGGCCCAAATCTAAACCAGCAGCTCCTTCGAGGGTAATGCTACACTATTAAATGTAACATTTCAGTGTGTAGTGGAAAGCTCCCGATTGCTAATTGTTTAGGCAGTTGTCATCAAAATACAGAACTTCCTATTGGAAGATTTCCCTGCTATACCTGTTCTCGGGACAACTCACAATTCTCGCTGACTTTGGGGACGGATTCACTTTCATGACTTTAACTAACCTGGGACTATGACAACCTAATGAAAATTTTTCATTATTATTATTTTTTCTATAATTGGAAATTGTAGCTGCCACAATCCTTAGCCCATAATATGCCATTAGACCTCATGGAAAAAGAATAAGCCAACATGTAGGCAGGTGAAGTTAGCTATTTTGTCACTAGGTGGCTCCGTACCAGAATAGTTTCTGGTTACCGTATGTATGGTCATCAGGTGCTAGGCCCTTTTAGGTAGAGCCCTTCTGCAGTGATGTCATAAGTGAGTCAGTGCCCAGTTATAAGTCAGGTGTTGAGGAGCTCTAGGGCAGTTGGGTCATGGGAGCCAAACACCCCACACCATCACGCAATCCTGGTATTTAATGCCCCTTTAAGACCCTCCTACTGTTTGTGAAATTTGACTGACAACACCCACTATTTGATGTGAATTGGAGGGTGTGGGTGTTTGTGTGCGGGGATGGGGGGGTGTTAGGGCTGGGGTGTCATGGTCAGGGGTCAAGTCCTGGGGTAAAAAGTGTGGGAACCCCCACCCAAGATCCACTCCCCCACCAAAAAATAATACGCTTATATGCATAATTACTAAACCACATGGTTTTTTTTTTTTTTAAGTTTCAAAAAGATATTTATTTAAAGAAAGTATATTACAGGAAATAACCCCCTTTCCAGTCAGGGGTACACTACTACATCCGATATAACCCAATTAGTGATGCATTCAGAAGAAAAAGATCTCAGATTACAAAAGTAAGGAAAACAACGGAACTTAACCATTTTCTGAATAGATCATGAGAATGCATATATACCATTTACTCACTCATAAAGATCGAAATTACCGTCGACCTAGAGGGAAATTTTCGGCTTAGAAAAGACTATTGCACTTCAGACCCGGCAACCCCACTGGGTGCATACCTGTCTGAGGCCTCTTAAGGGAATCCTAACATCAAACTTTTCCCTTTAAAAGGGTCCACCCACCTGGTCCCAGAATGCCAGAAATCTCCAGAACCAGTTGGGAGAACCAAATCAAGACATCACAAATAGTCGGTCATTATATGAGAAAAACCAAAATAAAAAAAAATAAGATAATACATATGAGAGTAAGGACATACTGATATTGTTACATAGCTCCCAGGAGGGAGTAATATGAAAATATTGGTGCATAGAGAGTAGTGAACCAAGTTTATTTAAACTATTATGTCCAAATGTAAAATTACCAGAAAAAGAGGAAAAGAACAGAATATACACAAGAAAAATAATTAAAAAAAAAAGAAAAAAAAAAGAAAAGGAAGGGAAGGAAGGGAAAAGGAAGAAAAAAGGATAAGGAGAGAAGAAGAAGAAAAAGAAAGAAGAGATTAGCGTCAGCACTCAGCCTATCCAGTGACGATCCTGCTTGTATCACCAATCCCCGCAATCAAAGTTATTCCTACATAATCGGCCCAGGGCTCCCACGTTGCTTCAAATGTTTTGGAGGAGTTCGTTAAAGAGCTAACTAGCTTTTCCTGTGACATTATCAATGAAATCTTCCTTTTCGCTGCTACAATCGAGACTTTTGGAAGTTTCCAGGCCTTGGCTATCACCAGTTTTGCCCCCAATAGTATAAACATAATTATATTTCAGACAGGAGGCTCATATCTTAAGCATTAATCCTTCTTTAATTAATGCTCATAGCAGAAAAATATCCAACATTTCAACATTTAAAAGAAAAAATATATTTAACAATCTGAATGGCACTATGTGGACTACGAATCCCAGCATGCCTAGCGTCCGTATCCACTCCCCTTAGTGCCTCTATATAAGTGTCAGCTCCTCCCATGTTCTTCCTCTTTCTTTCTGCTCATGGCAGCATCAGATAAGTATACATTTTTACCTCATTGCATATTTTATAACAGGTCGCGCGGTGCACAACCGCTTACACAGCAGCGCTGCAGGTTCTCTCTACAGCTAGTTCCTGTTTCCCCTCCATTCTCGAGCCGTGGGGAGCTTGCTCCCCCCCCACCCTCTCTCACCTCAGTGGCCGGCCTGACGAGACTTAGTCAGGCGCGGCCCTATTGCGACAGCCGTTTCATCGGCGAATCCTCGGCGGCGAAATCTCGCGGGATCTCGCCGCAAAGCGCGCATTCAGGCTCCCCTCCCACCGCAATATCACTGCTACGACGAGGAGGTAGGAGCCTGGTCTAGGTAGGCGGCTGTCAGCTCACAAAACTAACATTGTGGGGAGAGCGGAATTTATTCCCCCCCTCGTTCTAGACGCCTAAGGGTTACCTCACAGCATGGCTGAGGAAAGTACACCCCCCAGGGGGTTAGGTGAGGTGTCTGTAGATCCTCAAACCCTAAACGCAGCTCAACTACAGGAGCTAATAAACAAATCCATCTTAGCAGCCCTGACTGCTAATAAGATCCCCATAGGGATACAACAAGGCCCTTCTAATACCCCTACCCCCTTGGTACCCGGTGCAGAACCACGAGCCAAAAAGGGAAAAGCCTCTCAAAAGAGGAAGCACATAGGGGTCAACCAGGACTCCCCGACAGGGGAAGTGCATAATATGTTTGACGCATTGCCACAAACGGAATGCAACCCCACGCATCCTTCGGACTCTTTGCAACCCCTGGGCCTCAGGGAGTCACAAAAAAGGCTTAGGACAAATAGACGGGCAAAACCCGATTCTTTTGTCCTCGATTCGGAGGTAAATACACCCTCCGAATCATCTGAGACGGAAGTCTCCGAATATGAGTACGATGACGATACGGATGCTGGGGCAATAGCGTTCCACCTAGACGCTACCCCTGATACACAGGGTGATACCATAACAGACCCCCTGGGCGAACCCCTGTTCCACCCAGATGCGATTACTCACCCCGGTCTGGGGAATGGTCCCCCTTACCTCACGTGGCACAATACGTAGAGTTTTGGACACGTAGACCACTCACTAAAAGTAACCGCAATAAGTTAAGAGCGGAATGCCCTCGGCCACAAATTCCCAGAAAGGTTACCACTACTCCAGAAATTGACCCCATTCTGGCAAAGTACCTAGCTAAAACTGGGAAATCTCCCAAAAGAGGTATCGACCGGTCATTTAAATCCATCCAAGACCGTGTCCTAGACCTGCTCGGCCCGCTCACCAAGATACTTAACATAACTGAACAGGCCGTATCGGCACAACAAACAGTAGACGTTACCCAACTACGGGGTTGGGCCCAAAGAGCAGTATGCCTTCTAGGCACCGCAAACACGGCATGCTCAACGGAACGCAGACGTTCCATTCTCATGAAACTGGACCCCCAACTGGCCCACCTGGCGGAGTCTGAGCCGGGCCCAGCAGCAGAAGGTTTCTTGTTTGGTGATTCCTTAATGAAGGACATAAACAAGTTTGTAGGCCTGTTTAATAGCCTAGACAAAGCGCAGTCGTCGCTAAAGAGAACTGGAACTCACAGAGTTTTTGCCAGGGCCGGTAGAGGCAGAGCCCGCTCTGCCGGCCGCAATACCAACTTTAGGTATGCCAATAGGGCCGCCGCCCAGACACAATTCAACCAGGCTCCACCCTCGTACCACATGGTGGCTCAACCCGCACCATTCTTCCCGCCTCGCGGAAGACCCTGGAGAGGACGAGGAAACAGAGGAGACCCTCGATCCCGGCCATACACCGGTAAGAATAACTCCTATAATACACTGTCTTACACCTGTGGGGGGGAGACTGCAGTTTTTTACCCACGCCTGGTCTGCGATTACGGCAGACGCGTGGATCTTGAACACCACTCAAGGGTTCAAAGTGGAACTTATATCCCCCCCTCCATTGAACATCGTACCGCCCCCCATACACTTTACACAGACGAACGAGACACTGATAGACAAGGAGTTGGGAGACATGATCTCCAAACAGGCAGTGATCGAAGTCGATCCGTCTTCCCCAGGATTCACCAGCAATCTATTCCTGGTCAGAAAGAAGGAAGGAGGCTACCGCCCCATCATAAACCTTCGGGACCTAAACCAACACGTCGTCTACCGACACTTCAAGATGGAAGGCATTCACTGCCTCCGAGACTTACTCCAACCCGGGGATTGGCTTGCGAAGGTGGACCTGAAGGACGCCTATCTCACCGTCCCCATTCACCCAGATTCGCAACCCCTTCTCCGCTTCAGATGGTGGGGTCGCATGTGGCAGTTCACATGCCTGCCATTCGGGCTGTCGTCGGCCCCGTGGTGCTTCACCAAACTTCTAAAACCAGTAGTAGCATACCTAAGGAGCAGGGGGGTAAGGCTCATCATTTACATCGACGACATCCTTATCATGGCCTATTCCGAGTCGGAAGCTCACCGCCACTTAGGCTGGACTATAGAACTACTCCAGAATCTAGGCTTCCTCATAAATCAGGAGAAATCAGTGTTCATACCTTCCCGAGAATTGATATTCCTGGGTTTCCTGGTGGACACCAATCAGGCAGTACTCCGTCTACCCAAGGCAAAACTGGCACTGATCCGCAAAGAGATCAGAGCGGTACTACGCAAAGCAGTCTTGTCCCTGCGAATACTGGCCAGATTGGTGGGTCTCTTAGCAGCCTCCATACAAGCCATCTTCCCTGCCCCTCTACACTACAGAGCCCTTCAACGGCTCAAAATTACACACTTGCGTCGAGGCTTGCGATACGCAGACGAGATTCTCTCTCTCCGCCGAGGCCAGGGAGGAACTACAATGGTGGCTTCGCCACGCCATAGACTGGAACGGCAAGACGATTTTCAACTCCCGTCCGGACGTGATAATAGAATCGGACGCGAGTCTGAAAGGCTGGGGCGCACGCCTAGGCGACACTTCGACGGGGGGAACCTGGTCCCAACAAGAGTCCCTCCTCCATATCAATGCCCTAGAACTCCTGGCCGCTCTCTTCGCCCTACGAAGTTTCCTCTCGAAACGATTCAACTGCTGCGTATTGTTGCGCATGGACAATATTGCAGCAGTACAATATGTCAATCGTTTAGGAGGCACCAGGTCCAAAACCCTGACGGATATCGCCAAAACCATATGGCAATTCTGTCTGCCTCGCAACATCATTCCGAAGGCAGAATATATTCCAGGCACATCCAATACCGTAGCCGACTGGAATTCCAGACACCTCTCCGAATCCAGCGACTGGCAATTGGACCGCTCGATTTTTGCGCGAGTGGGTCGTCTCTGGGGCCCTTTGGGCATAGACCTGTTCGCCTCACGCCTCAACCATCAATTACCTCGGTTTTTCAGTTGGAGACCAGACCCGGCTTCAACGTCAGTGGACGCATTCCGGCAGTCCTGGAAAGGGGAAATTCATTACGCATTCCCTCCCTTCTCAGTGATCCCCAGAGTGCTACTACAAATAGCACAACAGAACGCGACGGTGGTCCTGATTTTCCCATGGTGGCCGACACAACCATGGTTCCCGCTTCTGCTAGAGATGCTGATAGACTATCCCAGGCTACTTCCCCGGACCCCTCACATCCTATCACACCCCTCCAAGGGTGTTCACCCTCTGGTTCTGGAGGATTCCCTTACTCTGATAGCAGGCCTGATCTCAGGATGCCAGACACAGGCCATGGTCTTTCAACGTCAGCTAGAGATCTCATTGCCCTGGCCTGGGCCCCCGGGACTCGATCAGCGTATCGATCAGCCTGGGGGCTCTGGGTACGTTGGTGTGATCAACAACAGATTGATCCCACTCTGGCCCCTGTAACCACGGTTGCTAACTATCTGACTGAACTTTTTGACGCAGGTAGGGCTTACAGCTCCCTTAATGTGTATAGGTCAGCCATTTCGGCCTACCACCTCCCGGTTGATTCCCTACCTATCGGCAGACATCCGCTGATCTGTAAACTTATGCGGGGCATGAAGTTCCAAAGGCCCCCACGCCCTAAATATCAATCGACATGGGACGTCTCCAAAGTGCTCAATATGCTCTCCGCCTGGGAGGATAACGAGGCACTACCCCTCAAGCTTCTGACGTTCAAATTAACGGTTCTCCTTTGTCTGATCTCGATTAAACGGGTCTCAGACGTGAGGGCTCTAGACATCTCTAGACGCCAGTTCCTACCCCAAGGGGTTCGGTTCTCCGTGGTCCGTAGGACCAAGACGAACCTAAAGACGGTTTTCTACCCATACTTTCCCTCACAGCCACGACTCTGTGTGGCTAAATGCCTGCAAGCCTACGAAACCCAGACCGAGTCTCTTAGACCGTCCGGAACTTCGCAACTACTGCTCTCATACGTCAAACCCCATCACCCGGTCACCTCCGCCACTCTGGCTCGATGGGTACGAGCAACCATGGAACTGGCCGGTATAGACATAAACCTCTTTGGGGCACACTCCTCCAGAGGTGCCATGGCTACTAGGGTTATCGCGACGGGAGGCTCTCTATCCGACCTCTTACAAGCTGCAGACTGGTCGTCGGAATCCACTTTTCGCTCGTTTTACTTCAGACCAGAAACTCACGTCTCCATGTCCGTTCTGGGACCCAGCACAGATCTACCTAGTCAGGAGATGTATTGACAGAGATTGTCTTGATGTAGTTTGTTCAGCTTTGAAATTGCTTAAGATATGAGCCTCCTGTCTGAAATATAATTCGAGATTTTCCTAGCTTGTGACGGAAAATATTGATTATAAGAAGACAGGAGGCGAGTATCTTCCCTCCCTTCCCTCCCTGTCACTTTTCTATGTTCTCTTCTAGGCTTTTAAAGGAGATCACATCGAGGATCTTAACCGGCCAGAAGCCGCATGAATAAGGATTTCTCCAGAGTTCGGAGGACGTTTCTTCCGGGTGGTTCAAGGCTACATCCCCTGTTGGGACAGAGTCATAGTTCATACAAGGACTCCTCCAAGGAGCAATCGGGCCGGCTGGCTGAAGGTACGTGAATCCGAAGCAGCAAGGTTTCGCATCAAGAAAGAGGAAGAACATGGGAGGAGCTGACACTTATATAGAGGCACTAAGGGGAGTGGATACGGACGCTAGGCATGCTGGGATTCGTAGTCCACATAGTGCCATTCAGATTGTTAAATATATTTTTTCTTTTAAATGTTGAAATGTTGGATATTTTTCTGCTATGAGCATTAATTAAAGAAGGATTAATGCTTAAGATACTCGCCTCCTGTCTTCTTATAATCAATATTTTCCGTCACAAGCTAGGAAAATCTCGAATTAATTGTCGGGTAAATTTAGTAATCTTAGGAATATACGCGTTCAGCAGTGCTATTTGGGGGGATTGAGTCACTGGGGATCCTGAGACCTTCCGAATAAGGTGAAAAATCTTGTTCCAAAAAGTCCTAATTTTTGGGCACTCCCACCAAATGTGCAACATGGAGCCCTGCGCCTGACATCCCCTAAAGCATAAAGAAGAGGCAGAAGGATACATCAAAGCAAGTCTGGATGGAACCAGATACCATCTCATCATTACCTTAACGTTAGCTTCTATCAAAGAAACATTAATTATACCTTTATGCGATCTTGTTCCGGCTTTATACCATTCGTCCAGGTCCCAGGTTATCCGTAGGTCCTTCTCCCATGCTTCCATATAGGGGAATTTAGTTGTGGGTTCCATAAGTGAAAGGTAAATCACAGAGATGCCTCCTTTTTGACCCATTCCTTGTCCACACCATTGTTCGTATGTAGTGAATTCTGGGGGTTTGAATTTATTCTGCCAAATGAAGTTTAGAAAGTGATGTATTTGGTGGTATCTGAAAATCTCAGATTCCGGTAAATCCAATTTTTCTTTACAAAATTTAAGAGAAATAGGGCCAGAGGGAGTAAAAAAGTGTCCGATTCTGTACATCCCCTTGTCTAACCACCATTTAAAAGCTCTAATGTCCAGTCCTGGACTGAAAAGCGGATTATGGAATAGATGGGACAGTGGTCTGATGTCAGAGGTCAAGGAGGTAAAGTGTATCATACCGTCCCAGAGCCTTAGGGACTGTGACAGCGTAGGAGAAAGGATTGAAGGCCTGGCCCTGCGAGAACACCAGAGCAAAAAATCAATAGTGTGTGTAGGGACCGCTTGTCTTTCTATGTTGACCCACTCAGGTTTTTCCAATCTGGAATAAATCACCGAAAATTGCGCGAGCCTGGCCGCCTGATAGTATCGAAACAAGTCGAGTAGACCCAAACCCCCGTGTGTTTTAGGACTAAGGAGGACTTTGCGAGAGAGTCTATATCCTTTTTTCCCCCAAACAAATTTAATAATCTATTGAGTGAATTTTGCCTAACCAAGAAATCCCAAAGAGAGACCATGTTTTGAGATCTTCTTCCAGAGCTCGGAACATGGGGGGGAAATTTTCTTTATATAAATGTTCAATTTTAGGGGTTAAATTTATACCTAAATAACTAATTGAGGAGGTCTTCCACTTGTATGCGAATGAGAGTCTAAGCTGGTCTACCATCGAGGGTTGGAGGGAAACATTCAACGCATGGTATTTAGACATGTTAACCCACAACCCCTAAATCAAGCCAAAGGTCTCTAAGACTTTATTTATGATGGGCAGGGACTAAAGAGGAGAGGTAATAAAAAGGAGCACATCATCAGCGAAGAGGGCACATTTATGTACAGCTTGACCGCAGCGGACTCCTTTTATATTATTGTCTGATCTTATTGCTATAGCTAAGGTTTCAATCGCAATAGCGAAGATCAGAGGGGACAGGGGGCAACCCTGTCTTGTCCCTCTCTCAATATAGATAGGTTCAGAATAATACCCCTGCAACTTAATTCTAGCTTTCGGTTTAGAATAGAGTGCCTTTAACACATTTATAAGAATTACCAAAACCCCAACGTCCTAATATGGTAAATAAATATGACCAAGAAAGGGAGTCGAAGGCCTTCTGCAGATCCAAAGAGAGCAGAAGACCTTCCTGTTTCGGTTCCCCGTCCCAACCCGATTGGAGAATGGATATTAAATCCACTGCTCTTCTAACTTGATCTGGGCCCTGTCTCACGGGGATAAAACCTACCTGGTCCTTATGTATGTAGAGATTAATAAATTAACTTAGTCTATTAGCTAATATTTTGGTAAGAATTTTCAAATCATTATTTATAAGGGATATGGGCCTATAATTTTCTACTCGTTCAGGGTCTTTGTCGGGTTTCGGGATTACCGATATGTATGCAGCATTAAGAAGAGGAGCCAACGTCTCCCCACTCCTTTTAGAGTTAAAGAATTTAGTAAAGAAGAAGTTTGTAAAGGACTTATAATAATATGTAGAAAATCCATCTGGACCTGGGGAAGAACCTCCTTTTAAGCCTTTAATTACTTCAATAGTTTCTTCTAACGTAAATAGCGCGTCGAGGTGTGCAACATGCTCCTTACTGAGAGAGGGGAGGGGAAGGTTATCCAAAAAGGGGTTTGTGTCAGAGACCTCAGTCATGTTAGTTTTCTGATATAGTTTAGTGTAGAATTCCTGAAATACACTCAATGCACGTTGTGGATTGAGTGTACAAGAACCGTCCTGTTGTCTAATCTTAGGGAGAGTGAACGAACGTGGTCTAGGGGAAAGTCTATTGGCCAGCATTGTACTCATTCTGTTGGCCTGAGAGTAAAATGTTGCACCCGACCATCGAATGGACCTATCAGCCGAGACCGTCAGGGCTAAGTTTAAGGCTATTTTTGTTTTATCTAATTGTTCTAGGAGCTTCCGCGACAGGTCTTTTTTATGCCGTCTGCTGAGCAATAAGAATTCCCTATCGAGTTTCTCGACCTCCGCGGCCCTCGCTTTTTTCAGACCAGAGGCCAATTGAATAAATTTTCCTCGGATCGAGGCTTTGTGGGCTGCCCAAAGAGTCTTGGCTGAGATGTCATTCATGTCATTAAGAAGGAAGTATTCCTTAAGAGCCTTCTCTATCTCCGAAACTATTGTAGGGTCATCTAACATGGATTCCTTCAGCCTCCAGTGTGGGGCAGGAGGCCCAGCAAAACATCTCCGCAAAATCAGTACTACCATGGAGTGGTCAGACATAACTGTGTTGTCAGAAAGTTCACTTACCAAGGCCGAGATGCTGAGGGTGGCTCACCTTTGCGACCTGATGCGATCTGTCCCCTGGAATGGGAACAGAGGGACAGACGCACCCGGAGGCACCGGTACCAGTGGGAAGGTGAAGGTCTGGTGCGTGAAGCGGGTCCAGGCAGATCAAGGCAGGTGCGTGGAGTAGGTACTGGCAGGTCACCGGCTGGAAGGCTGCAGCAAATGAAGCAGACGGTAGTCCGTGCACAGAGGTATATGACCGGGATCAGGTAATTTGCAGGTCGGGTAGGGCTGGAAACAGGTCCGGGTAACAAACCGTGGACGGGGATTCAGAGATAGCGATAGTCCAAGTTCAGGCCGGAGGTCAAGGGCGGAGGCAGATCGGATATCAAGGTTCAAGCCGGGGTCAAGTAATTCCAGAAAGCAGCAGTCCAAGAAACGAAAGCCAAGGGTCAGGTATCACAGGAATCCAATAGGTAGTCTTTAGCAAATCACACAGTAGCTGTTTCCAAACCAGCAACCAGAGAGGAGGAAGGGGCTGGTTCAAATAGGCCGCTCAGGCCACTGATTGGCCGAGAGCGGGACGGGCCCGCGCGTGCACGCGCGCGCCCGTGAACGGCCGCGCGCACGCGCCCGCGGCGGGCAGACGCACCAGGCGCGCGCACACGCCGCCCAAGGGAGCGCAATGGCGCTGGGCTGTCACGCAGCTGGGGAATCGGAAGGTGAGTGGGATTGATACCCTGACAGTGCCCCCCCCAAGGGGCGGGCTCCGAACGCCCAAACTGTCCATCAATTCCGGATGTTCCCGATGGAAAGCCGTAATCAGACGGGGAGCGTGTAGATTTCTTGAAGGCTCCCAGGAGTTATTTTCTGGAGGATATCCTTTCCATTTGATTAAATATTGGAGCTGTCTCCCCCTCTTTCTGCAGCTTAGGATAGTTTCCACCTCAAATTCCTCTTTTCCCTCAACCTCTACTGGTGGAGGTGGAAGTTCCTCTCTCCCAAGGAACGGGCTAGACAAGACTGGTTTAAGTAAAGAGGCATGAAAAACTGGATGAATCTTGTAGTTTCCGGGTAATGCTAGTTCAAAGGCCACGGGGTTAATTTGTCGTTTGATTTTGAATGGGCCGATGAACCTGGGGCCCAGCTTCTGAGATGGAATTGGTAATTTAAGATTAAGAGCAGATAGCCAAACCTCTTCCCCAACTCTGAAGGCCGGACACTCCTTTTTGTTCCTGTCGTAGTATTTCTTGAAATTTTCCTGTGCGTGTTGCATGACTTCTTGAAGTTTCTGAAAGTTCTGCTGAATGTGGACTAAATGCTCCTGGACCGCTGGGACAGGTGTTTCAGGGATGGAATCCGGAAGGAATGAAGGGTGATAGCCGAAATTGGCCCAAAAAGGAGTTTGATTAGTGGATGCATGTATTGAATTATTATAAGAAAATTCTGCCGACGGCAGTAAAGATGACCAATCATCCTGGGAGACAGAGCAAAAACAACGGAGATATTGTTCCAATGTTTGGTTGGTTCTTTCCGCCTGACCGTTGGATTGCGGATGATAGGCAGAAGATAGGCAGACTTTGATTTCCAGTGCTTTACAGAGCTCCTTCCAGAACTTGGACGTGAACTGCACCCCTCTGTCGGATACAACGCTCTTGGGCACACCGTGCAGTCTCACTATCTCTTTGAAAAAAAATTTGGCCGTCTCTGTCGCAGAGGGTATGCCGATCATAGGCAGAAAATGGGCCATTTTAGATAGACGGTCAACAACAACCAAGATCGTCGTGAAACCTTCAGAGGGGGGCAGATCGACAATGAAGTCCATGGAAACCTCTGTCCATGGGCGTTCCGGAACGGGAAGAGGCTTCAACAGACCCCAGGACTTGGTCTTTGGCCCTTTGCAGCGCTGGCAGCGAGGACAAGAAGAGACATAGATCTTGCAGTCATGTCTCCACTTCGGCCACCAGAAGGAACGGTTGATCAATTCGGCAGTTTTTTATGTTCCGAAATGGCCTGCTAATTTGTGATCATGAAACATACTTAGAATTTGTTGTCTTAGTTCCACTGGTACAAAGATCTTATTCTGTGACCATAGCAGGTCGTCTTGTCTTTCTAGAGAAAGTATGATTGGGTCAGAGCAACATTTGGAAGCCTCTTTCAGAGCGTTTAGCAGGTCTGTTTGGGAAACCAAAAAGAAATTCTGGGCGGTAAGGATGGTACTAGGTTCTGGCCTGGCGGAGGTGTCCGAGAACATTCTAGAGAGGGCGTCAGCCTTTCCATTCTTTGAGCCTGGTCTAAAAGTGATGTGAAAGTTGAAACGAGTAAAAAAGAGGGCCCGACGGGCTTGTCTAGGTTTTAGGCGTTTAGCAGAACGCAGGTATTCCAAATTTCGATGGTCAGTGAAGATTAATATGGGATGAAGGGCGCCTTCCAAAAGGTATCTCCACTCTTCTAAAGAAAATTTAATAGCTAACAGTTCCCGGTCTCCAACGTCATAGTTCTTTTCTGGAGGGGTTAACTTCCGGGAAGCGTATGCCACCGGATGAAGGAGAGATTTTAGCCCCTGTCTTTGTGACAAAATAGCGCCGATGGCGGTCTCAGAAGCATCAACTTCCAAAATGAAAGGCAGAGCCGGGTCGGGATGCCGTAGAACAGGTGCGGAGGAGAAGGTAGCTTTAAGTTGTGTGAAAGCCTCTTGAGCCTCCTGGGGCCAGTGAAAGCGACACCCCTGACGGGTTAGCTCGGTAATAGGGGCTACTATAGAGGAGAAGCCAACAATAAACCTCCGGTAAAAATTGGCAAAGCCAATGAATCGTTGTATGCCTTTCTTATCAACCTGGGCGGGCCAGTCTTGGACAGCCTTAACTTTTTGTGGATCCATAGCAATCCCGTTGGTTGAGATGATGAACCCCAGAAATTGGATGGTTGTTTTCTCAAACTCGCACTTTTCGGCCTTAAGGTACAATTTGTGTTCTCTGAGAATGGCCAGAACTTTCTTGACGTGGGTCCGGTGTAGCTCGAGGGAAACTGAAAAAATAAGGATGTCGTCTAAATAAACAACCAAAAAATCATCCAAATATTGACGGAAAATATCGTTAACCAGATGCTGGAACGTGGCGGGAGCATTACAGAGGCCGAAAGGCATTACTTGGTACTCGAAATGCCCGAACCTGGATCTGAAGGCAGTTTTCCACTCATCTCCGGCCCTGATCCTGATGAGATTGTAGGCCCCGCGGAGATCTAGTTTGGAGAAGACTTGGGCCGCACGGAAACGTTGGAACAATTCTGAAAAAACGATTTTTGACGGTAATCTTATTTAATTCCCGGTAGTCAATACAAGGCCTGAGTGAGCCGTCCTTCTTCTCAACGAAGAAAATTCCAGCTCCGGCTGGCGAAGAAGAAGGGCGAATGAATTTTGTTGTCAAGTTTTCATCAATATAGGCCTTGAGGGCAACTAACTCCGTCTCAGACAAGGGGAAGATACGGCCAAAAGGGATCTTAGAGCCAGGCAAAAGGTCAATAGGACAATCATATGGCCTATGTGGGGGAAGGCGATCAGCCTGTTGCTTGTCAAAAACGTCCTTAAACTCGATATAAGCAGACGGAATAAGGAGGGGATTGTCCGGTATGGTAGACAGGATGGAACAAGAGGTCTTAGGAGGTAGGAGGCAGTACTGGGAGCAGTAAGAGGATGAAAATTTGATCTCTTTCTTGCACCAATCTATGCATGGTTGATGAACCTGCAGCCAAGGAAGTCCCAAGATGATGGGAACCATTGGGGACGGTATAAGGTCCAAACAAAGAAGTTCTTGATGTCCGGTGTCAGAGACGGCAAGGATAGGCTGAGTTTCCTGGGTGACGAGACCGGAACGGGGAAGAGAACCGTCCGCCAGATGGATTTGTAGATGGAAGTCTTTAGGACGGCAGGGAATACGCAGCTTCTGGGCCAGGGCAGAATCCAGAAAGCAGCTGCATGCTCCAGAGTCAATTATGGCTGGCAGCCGGGTTGCCCCCTCCGGGAGCTGCAAGGAAAGAAAGAGGACAACATGAGTCTGTGAATTAGCAATGTGGTAACTGAGAGTAGGTGGTGACTTCAACTTACAAGGTCTTACTGGACAGGAACGAAGGAAGTGGCCAGCTCCGCCACAGTACAGGCACAGGTTGGACCGACGTCTATGCTGTCTCTCTTCAGGAGTGAGGGGTCCCCGGACTAGGCCAAGTTGCATGGGTTCAGGATCTGGAAGAGTAGGAACCGGTGGGACCGGAAGAGGTGGAGGAGCAGGAGAGGACCTTGGTGGAATCCAATTGGGACGGTTCGCTTGGAAGCGTTCCGCCCGTCGTTCCCGGAGACGTCGGTCAAGCTGGGTGGCTGACTGAATCAGGTCCTCAAGTAAAGCAGGAGGGTCGAGCCTAGCCAACTCGTCCTTGAGGGACTCGGACAGTCCTTGACGAAATTGGTATTTGAGGGCAGGCTCGTTCCACCCAGTGTCAGCAGACCATTTTCTAAACTCTGCAATGTAATCCTCCACAGGCCTCCTACCCTGGTTCAAATTATGAAGAGTGGCCTCAGCTGTGGCTGAGAGCAAAGGATCGGCATATATCTTGGACATGTGTTCAAAAAAAGAGTCCATAGTATCCAGAATTGGGCTTCTTTGTTCCATAAGACTGTGTGCCCAGGACTGTGGTTCATCAGTAAGGAGCGACATCACAAAGCCTACCTTCACAGCTTCGGAACAGAAAGTTCTGGGTTGCAGGGCTAAGTAGAGCGAACAGGCGTTTTTAAAGGCCCGAAACTTCTTGCGGTCGCCCGTGAACCGCTCGGGGGTAGGTACCCGGGGCTCCGGGTGAGTCACAACCATTGCTGGTGCTGGAGCGGGCTGGGAGGTAGAGGCCCCTGCTCCCGGAACTGCAGGGGGGACTGATGGTCCAGGTGCGGTGGTCAACTGTTGAAGGCGGCCATCCATCTGAAGATATCCCTCCTGTAATTTTTGAACGGCGTCCGTTAAGGTTGAGACTTGCTGGCAAAGAGTCTCAAAAGGTGAGCGCACCCTGTCGGCCTCAGACATTGGCTGGTTTGTACTGTCAGAAAGTTCACTTACCAAGGCCGAGATGCTGAGGGTGGCTCACCTTTGCGACCTGATGCGATCTGTCCCCTGGAATGGGAACAGAGGGACAGACGCACCCGGAGGCACCGGTACCAGTGGGAAGGTGAAGGTCTGGTGCGTGAAGCGGGTCCAGGCAGATCAAGGCAGGTGCGTGGAGTAGGTACTGGCAGGTCACCGGCTGGAAGGCTGCAGCAAATGAAGCAGACGGTAGTCCGTGCACAGAGGTATATGACCGGGATCAGGTAATTTGCAGGTCGGGTAGGGCTGGAAACAGGTCCGGGTAACAAACCGTGGACGGGGATTCAGAGATAGCGATAGTCCAAGTTCAGGCCGGAGGTCAAGGGCGGAGGCAGATCGGATATCAAGGTTCAAGCCGGGGTCAAGTAATTCCAGAAAGCAGCAGTCCAAGAAACGAAAGCCAAGGGTCAGGTATCACAGGAATCCAATAGGTAGTCTTTAGCAAATCACACAGTAGCTGTTTCCAAACCAGCAACCAGAGAGGAGGAAGGGGCTGGCTCAAATAGGCCGCTCAGGCCACTGATTGGCCGAGAGCGGGACGGGCCCGCGCGCGCCCGTGAACGGCCGCGCGCACGCGCCCGCGGCGGGCAGACGCACCAGGCGCGCGCACACGCCGCCCAAGGGAGCGCGATGGCGCTGGGCTGTCACGCAGCTGGGGAATCGGAAGGTGAGTGGGATTGATACCCTGACATGTGTCTTTTATGGAAGCCTTGGTGACAGCCGGTATGTGTATAGAGGAAATAAATATGTGATCTATTCTGGAGTAGCATGAATGGGGATTCGAAAAATGTGTGTAATCCCGTGTTGAGGGATTAAGTTCCCTCCAGATGTCAACCAACCCTTGTTGGAATATCAATCTTGCTATCTGAGAACTGCATCTAGAAGGACGGGTTAATTGTTTCGAAGGGATCTTAGATTTATCAAGACGTTGGTCAAAAGCGGTGTTAGAATTTCCTCCAAAAATTATTGTACCCTCCAGAAACTTCTGCAGAACCATAAACATTGACCTAAAGAACTTATTTTGGCCTGTGTTTGGAGCGTAATAGGAGACAAATGAAAACAGTTGGTCATCTATCAGCCCCTTAACCAAGATATACCTCCCTTCTTGATCTCTATGTACAAGAATCAACTTAAACTGACAGGATTTAGCGAACAAGATCGCAACGCCTTTTGTTTTATTCTCTGCATTAGCTAAAAAAAAA
Organism: Rana kukunoris; assembly: GCA_029574335.1. Classification (NCBI taxonomy): domain Eukaryota; kingdom Metazoa; phylum Chordata; class Amphibia; order Anura; family Ranidae; genus Rana; species Rana kukunoris. Next base: position 68,516 of record JAJQKJ010002511.1, on the reverse strand, counting down.
AATTGGGTAGTGGGAATGTAAGAAGGAAGGTGTGAATCTTGCCAGAAAATGAGTTTCCTGCAACATCACAATCTCAAATTTTTGCGAATGATAAGATTGTAGAATTTTCCTCCTCTTAGAAGGTGAATTCAAACCTTGTACATTGTGGGAAACTACTTTTAAGGACGGGTTGTGAACGGTGTTAGAATGCATGGTACTTGAGAAAAGAGAGCTCAGTAGATATAGTACTCACCAATAGATGAAAGGGGAATTGTGGCATCAGGAAGCGTGGAAATCTGGGACCTGGAGAAGCATGATCGGACTGGAGCGACTGTGAGCTGACGAAGAAAAAAAGGAAATAAAGAAAAGTGAAAAATAGACAAAGATAAGAAGAAACATGTCGACCCAAACTGGGTCCGCAAGGACGAGATGGAACCCATTCCATGCCGACCTTGCCCAAAAATAGACTAGGATGGTCCCCAAGACGGACCATCATCCCATCCCCCGAGCATGTTAAGTTCATGGTCAGAAGATGGGTGGAGGCAAATGACTTCCGCTCCAGCCAGTTACACCCCTGTGAAAAAGAGAAATTATAACAGTCAACAGCAACCATATAAAAATCTAACTTAAACAATAAGACATTAGCTGTCACATTATATAGTAAACGGATCCATCCATCAGGAAATAAAACAAAAAAATAAAAATTGTCTGTGAGAGCTGAAAGGCATCTTTGAGATCTCCGTAGAGATCAGTCCGTTCTAATGGTCCCAGGGTGAGGGACGGGGAGTAGAATTATAAAGCGTCAAGAGATTCAGGTCTTAAAAACACCTCTGTCCCAAACAAAAAGGCAAAAAAACACCAAAAAAAACCCCCAGAACGGATAAAGAATAAAGCACAAAAAATGCTCGTCAACCAGGAGCTCTACCTGGTTTTGGAGGAGGACCATGGGTTACCCAGACCAGCCCAGGCTATCCCCCCATCTTTGTCAAGCCCCTCAGGATCCACCCCCAACCTCTCCAGTCCCTCTGTTTCCCCCCCCCCTCATCTCCGGCCCCTCAACATCCTCCCCTTATGCCAGGTCCCCTGCCACTTCCCGGAAGGCGACAAGCAAGACCAGGGGTGTACCCAAGGTCCTGCTGGAGCAGCTGGCCAGGCAGCAGGACCAGCAGAATCGCCACCTTTCTGAGGTTGTGGTGGAGATGAGGCGCCTGGCCGACAGCCTGGCCTCCTCGGAACACGTTACAGACGCCATCCTGGATGTCGCTGGGAACAGCGCAGCGACAGTCACCAGCCTGGCGGAGCTGCAGGCGACCACCTCCAACCTTGTGGGGGAGGTCAAAGCCCTGGGGCTTGCAGTCGTGGAGCAGACAGCTGTCCAGACCCGCATTGCGGTTGCCCTGGAGGGCATGCAGGCAGCCAGGGAGGGACATGGGGATGCTTCTCCTCCACCTGCTACCCACCCCCCCCCCCACCTGTGGCTGCCCCCAGGCAAGTGAGGGGCAGGAGCCGTGGCACCAGGCGGAGCCCCCGCCAGGCCCCTTAATTTTTTTTTATTGGATTATTTAGCTCTGGTTAAGAGCTTTTATTTTTTATTTTATAATGCTCTGGTTAAGAGCTTTTATTTTTATTTTATAATGCTCTGGTTAAGAGCTTTTTTTTTATTTTATAATGCTCTGGTTAAGAGCTTTTTTTATTTTTTATTGATACTGCACACGGTGCAGTGTGAATGGTGTGTGAATGTGGGGGTGGCACTCCTGCCAGTAAGGGGTGTCACCCTCGGCCGTTGAGGAGAGGTTATCCCCACGGCTGTGTGAATGGTGTATGAATGGACAGCAACATCATTGGGGCCTTGACGTGGCGTTGCTGCTCCCAAGTCCTACATGCTGGACTTGGGCTAATCCAATGTGATGTGGATGTGGGGTGTGTGATCTAGGGACCACAGAGGTGTACACGCGTGCATTGTATGTGTGCCATGATGAATGTGTGTGTTTAACGGTCAAAGATTCGTAACACGAGAACCCTCCTGACTGCTCTTCCATCAGCAGACGGGGTCTCCTCTGGCAGGGGGGGCTGTGTGGTTGGGGGGTCAGGTCATCACGTAGGGCAATCTGCAGGCCCTTTCTCATGGCAAAGTTGTGCAGAATGCAACATGCACCGATGATCTGACCCACAAAGTTGGGGGAATACAATAGGGCCCCCCCCCAGACTTATCCAGGCATCGGAAACGGGACTTCAGGAGGCCAAATGTGCGCTCCACCACTGCACAGGTTTTGATGTGTGCTTCATTGTATCTTCTCTCTCCTCTGGTTTGGGGATTCCGGAAAGGAGATGGGGTCCAAGTACATATGCAGAGTCACCTGTAAGGGAAAAGACAGGAGGATGTTAGTCATGCATGTGCACTTATGATGTGTGCATCATGGGGGGGACAGTCATGCCTGCCACCCATGTCACTCACCAACCAGCCAGCTGTCTCCATACATGTCCTGTTTAAAATCTGCTGGGATGTTGCTTTGACGGTATATGTAGCTGTCATGGCTGGATCCGGGGTCTTTGGCACGGACGTGCCATATGAGGTATTTGGCATCGGCTATCACCTGTACGTTGATGGAGTGCCAATGCTTCCGATTGCGGTATATGTGCTCTGTGTCCCGGGGGGGCTGTAGTGCCACATGTGTGCAATCAATGGCCCCGATGGTGCGTGGGAATCCGTAAATTCTGTAGAAATCTGTCATTGCCTTCTGCCGCAGGTGCTCAGTGGTGGGTCTGATGATGTGGTGGGACATGTGTCTGAGGATTGGGGGGACAACCTGGTGCAGACATCTGCTTATGCTGGTTTGTGACATCCCAGCCACCACTCCACTTGGCTGGAATGATCCACTGGCCAGGAAATGCAGTGTTGCCAGTACCTTCACCAGTGGCTGCAGTGCACGTGAGCGGTATGTCTGGCTGGTGATGTCCTCCTGCAGGGCTGTGGTTATTTCCAGGATGGCAGCAGGGCTGAATCTGAAGATGCGATACACCTCCTCATCACCCATGCCAAAGAGGCTCATGCGCGCTCGGTAGATCCTCTCACGTGCCCCCCTCCTCCTCCTCCTCCTTCTATGCTCCTCTTCCTCTGCATACCTTAGTAGTGATAAGACCATGGCTGGCCCTGGCATGTTGACATACGAATGTGTTGTCCAGTAAGTGTGATTGCTCAGCTCGTCCATTATGGTGCTGCTGTAGTTGCTCTCCAGCTGACTTGCACACGGTCTTGAGCAAAGTTACCCCTGCTTTTATGAGGGGTATGTTTACTCAAGGCTTTCGTGTTACGCACACCACGAGTAGCCAACGCCGAACGCGCGTAGTTCTGGGAATCCGTGCATCTCCCTCATTTGCATATTTGCATGCTAATTCAATGGGAGCTGAATATTTGCGAAGCGTAACTATGCGCCTACGCCACGCTAGCTTAAAGCATTTTCGCCGCTCAGACGAAAAAGATTTTCTTGCGTATGTGGTTCTGTGTTTACGGCGCATCGATCCGCCGGCGCACATTTACAATTACGCCGCGCATATCCATTTACGCAGGCGTAGCGCCTCTGAGAATCTGGCCCAGGGTCTGCAGGTGAGTCATCTGTACACAACAATAGGGCAGAGCTGGGCAGCATTAGTAGCAGCACTTCACACTGAGATATCAGGACACAGCACAAGACTAAAACTTCAAGGGACAAGGGAATTTAACCACTTGCCGACCAGCCGCCGCAGTTATACGGCGGCAGGTCGGCACTCCTGCGTGAGAGCCCGTAGCTCTACGTCGCGCTTTTCGCGGCCACTAGGGGGCGCGTGCGCGCCGCCGGCGGCCCGCGCGCGCGCCCCCCCGCTCGCCCCCGAGTCCCGTGCGTGTGCCCCGGCGGGCGCGATCGCCGCCGGGCACACGCGATCGCTCGTTACAGAGCGGGGAACGGGAGCTGTGTGTGAAAACACACAGCGCTCGTTCCTGTCAGCGGGGGAAACGCTGATTTTCTGTTCATACAATGTATGAACATAAGATCAGTGATTCCCCCTAGTGAGGCCACCCCCCCATACAGTTAGAACACAAATAGGAACACACTTAACCCCTTCCCCGCCCCCTAGTGTTAACCCCTTCACTGCCAATGGCATTTTTATAGTAATCCAATGCATTTTTATAGCATTGATCGCTAAAAAAATGCCAATGGTCCCAAAAATGTGTCAAAAGTGTCCGAAGTGTCCGCCATAATATCGCAGTACCGAAAAAAAAAAACGCTGATCGCCGCCATTACTAGTAAAAAAAAAAAATAATAATAAAAATGCCATAAAACTACCCCCTATTTTGTAAACGCTATAACTTTTGCGCAAACCAATCAATAAACGCTAATTGCGATTTTTTTTACGAAAAATATGTAGAAGAATACGTATCGGCCTAAACTGAGGAAAAAATATTTTTTTTTATATATTTTTGGGGATATTTATTATAGAAAAAAGTAAAAAATATTGCATTTTTTTCAAAATAGTCGCTCTGTTTTTGTTTATAGCGCAAAAAATAAAAACCGCAGAGATGATCAAATACCACCAAAAGAAAGCTCTATTTGTGGGAAAAAAAGGACGCCAATTTTGTTTGGGAGCCACGTCGCACGACCGCGCAATTGTCAGTTAAAGCGACGCAGCGCCGAATCTCAAAAAGTGCTCTGGTCTTTGGACAGCAATATGGTCCGGGGCTGAAGTGGTTAAATTGGGATAGTTGGCAAGTATGCGGCAGCTGCTTCGGGCCCCAAAACAATGACAGGGCCCAGGGCAGCTTCCCCTTTTGCCCTGCCTTAAAGATGGCCCTGACTTTGAACATTTATTTTAGAGAAAGGGGTGACACAAAAAAGCTCTGTTCATAAAAACAAACAGCAAACAGGTTGTTTGGACAAAGCAAGACCTCTTCCAGGTTAATCAGATAACAAGTTATTACTTCACCTGTACAAGAAACCTCTCATGGTGGCCAAACTTCTCAGGAAAATTGACTCAAGTCCTTGCTACATACCCTTACTGAGAACAGCACATTTTGGCACATGTTCAGCACATCTGCAGGTAACTATATAATATACTTAATGGATTTGTTCCAAAAAATAACCTTTTATCCTCAAAATGTTCTAGAATTAAGAAAGTAGATTTCCCAGCAGAGAAGAGACATGACATTTTCAACTGGTCACAGTGGCCACTGTTTTCACGCAACCAGCTCTTATTCTATAAGCATTGCACTTGACTATGGTATAACATACTTTACCCTTTTTCTGTTAAGACCCACATCTTTTACTCCCACTTCACCATAATAAATGACTGAGACCACCACTGAAATTTTGGAGTAAAAACTGTCCGTAGCAGCCTCCTTTATTTAAATAACCTTTTAAATAATAAATAAACAAACAGTAAAAACATATATACATATATGTACCTGAGAAAAACATAAACCTTACTAGTCCTGGACATTGCAGGACCCATTAAGCACTTGTAAACATTTTTTAACATTTTAACATTTTTGGGCACTGCGGTACCTCACCTCTGGTCATAGGCCTCATGCCGACAAGCTGGCTCAGAGACGACCACTGACCGCAGTGCCCCCATTAACCAACCTGCCTGCTACACCTTGGTAAACTGGCAACCACACCCCCTTCAGAACCCATACCACCTCTGGGTAATGGCATCCATCTTTGGGGTAATTTATTCTACTGCAAAGTCCAAACACCCGCCACCAGCACCCAAAGATGACTCCTTATCTTTGGGCGCACCTCCAAACCCTCAAAGCTTGTTGTACCCCTCCCTGCAGGCCCAACACCCACATGTCAATGCCCACATCCGTCAGGTGCACTCCATCACCCCGCAGGTACCTCCAAGTGTCCAACTCCAGCTCAGGATGCCTGACCACCAGACCTCCATTCCTGAGCACAAATCTCCCCACATCGCGGTTGATCTTCCTCCTGGCCCTGTTCACCCCTTCCACCGACCTGGCCATCCTCCAAGTCGCCCTGGCCACCATGTCTGACCGCACCACCACAGTATCCGGGTATGACATGCGGAGCTTTAAAAAATCAAATTTAATGTCCCTTGCTACATCCAGCATGGAACGAACTCCCAAGTCATTTCCCATTTTTTTTTTAAACAAATCACTTATTAACCCAAGTTCACCACTAAATGTGGTCTCACATACAGGCGAAACCTACTCCTACCTGCCTATTCTTTTTACCATATCATCATCCAGGCCGCTGCGTGCCGCCTCTGTCGCAGCCCCGATCCTAAATGAATGGGCCGAAAACTCCATCGATACAAGGCCCAACCCCCCCAGACACCTTCTAAACACTGTCACAAATTGATACTGAGACAAAGGCCTTCCATCCTCATGGAGCAAAAAGGACCCAGCCTTCTCCGGGCACACATCCAAAAATTCCCGCACAACCTTGATCGGGCACAGATCCGATCCTCCAATAGGAAACACCTGCACCGCCTTACCCTTCCCCCTTTGATCTGTTTTGGATCTCCTCCAAAACAGTGTGACCCCTTCATGCGCCCATACCACATCCGTGGCCAACATGCCACCCTGAACTCTTTTTGAGGGGCTAACCAACTCCCCCACTCGAAAAGCTCCAAAAAACGCCAACGCAAACGCTGCGCGAAACAACAACACCTCGTACCGGGACGAACACAAAGTCCCCAGTTCCCCCATAATTCCCCGCAGGATTTCAAACGACACCGGGCGCCGGGCATCCGCCCGCCACCCCTGCTTCCTGTAGCCTTTCAGCGCTTGCCTCACCCAAAAATACTTCGTAAAATCCGGACACCCTTGCCACTTAAACATGAAGGCCAAACTCGCCAACTTCTTGTCCAAGGCCGACTGTGACACCCCGGCCTCCATATTTCTGGCCAAAAAATAAATCAGCAGCGCTCTCACATCGGGCCCAGCCGGGTCCACCCCCGCCTCACGAACCAGAGCCTGCCATTCGAACCACACTTTTTCGTGTCCCCACACTTACCGACTTCCTGATCCAACGTGAGACGATTCCAACGGAATCCTCCACAGACACTCTGGACAGGGGACCCCTTTCTCCTCTGCCTCTGGCACCAACTCCCGGAACCTGTACCACTGAAACCGAGACAATGCGTCAGCCACTACGTTCTCCACACCTGGTAAATGCACCGCATACACGAATATATTCAACTGCAAACAACGCAACACCAGGTGCCGCAAGAGACGAATAACCGGGGGAGAGGACGCCATCACCCTGTTAATCACCTGTACCACCCCCAGGTTATCACCATGAAACCGAACCTTCCGGTCCCGGAAGGCAGAGCCCCATAGTTCCACCGCCAGCACTACCGGAAACAGTTCCAGCAGAACCAAGTTCTTAGTGAACCCTGCCGCCACCCAGGACTGGGGCCAGGGGCCAGCACTCCACTGTCCCTGAAAGAATGCACCAAAGCCCGAACCCCCGGCTGCATCCGTGAACAGTTCCATGTCAAAGTTGCTGACCGGACCAGACATCCACAGAGCCATACCGTTAAATGACTCCAAAAAGGAGTGCCAGACTGACAGGTCTTCCCTGTGCTCCTTCACCAACCTCACAAAGTGTTTGGGTGACTTAACCCCCGCCGTGCTTGCTGAGAGGCGCCTGCAAAAGACTTGCCCCATCGGAAGAATATGACACGCGAAATTAAGTTTTCCCAGGAGCGACTGCAGCGCTCTGAGCTGTACTTTCTGTGAACCCAACATTGCCCTGATTTCCACCTTGAGGCTTTCCAGTTTGTCTAACGGTAATATGCACTCCATTGCCTCCGAATCAATTACTATGCCCAAAAATTGGATGACCAACTTTGGACCCTCCGTTTTCTCGGGTGCCAGCGGCACCCCAAATCGCTCTGCAATGTGTTCCAGCGTAGCCAACAACACCGCGCAGACACGCGACCCAGCCGGGCCCACGCAGAGGAAGTCATCCAGATAGTGGATCACAGAGTTGACTCCAGCCACATCCCGGACCACCCACTCCAGAAACTAACTAAACTGTTCAAATAAGGCACATGACACGGAACAGCCCATCAGTAGACACTTGTCCACGTAGAACTACCCCTCCCAGTGACAGCCCAATAGCCGGAAACTATCCGGGTGAACCGGGAGAAGCCGAAAGGCAGCCTCAATGTCCGACGTGGCCATCAACGCCCCTTGACCATAACGCCTCACCCAACCAACCGCCGCATCAAAGGAGGTGTAACATACTGTACAATCCCCCGCGCTAATGGCCTCGTTGACCAACCCCCCCCTTGGAAAAGACAGGTGATGAATGAGCCTGAACTTGTTCGGCTCTTTCTTTGGCACCACCCCCAATGGGGAAACGACCAACTCATCCAAAGGGGGGGATGCGAAAGGGCCCCCCATACGGCCCAGAGCTACTTCCTTCCGCAGTTTCTCCGTAACCACATCGGGGTAACGTAGCGCGGAGCACAAATTCTTTGGCACCGGGGGGATCACCAACAACTTGCACGGAATGCTAAAACCCTCTGAGAACCCCTTTTCCAACGACCGGGCAGCTGCCCTGTCGGGATACCTACCGAGAAACGGTCACATCCTTTCCACCATCACCGGAGTCCTCCCTCTTACTCGTAGAATCTCTGGGACGCCCCTTGCCTTGTTTAAAACAACGGGAAGAGGGGTGGTTCCCACCGCAGCCAGAGCACTCGTGCTTGAACCGGCAGGACCCCCCAAACTTGCAGTTACCGCACTCTTCCCGTTTGCCCCGGGCATCTGCCACTGGCACTGCCCCCACATCTGTGGACGCCACCACACTGCCCCCCCTGTCGGCACCCAAGCTGCTGCTGGGCTAACGTCGGGATTGTCCCCCCCCCTTCAGCTGGCTCACCAATGCTTCCAACCCTACCAAAAATCGTTGCAAACCTGCATCCCCTCCAGCCTTTTTCCCCCTGGCACTAGGCCTTACCTCACTACCCCCCGCCACCGCGGGCACTATCAAACGACTACGGGGACCCTCCCCCCGTCCCCCCACCAACACACCAGCATTCCGTAAAACATTAGAAATTGCTGAAAAAGACATACCGGGCTGCCTGGAAGCAATCCCACCAGCCAAAACACTCGTCTCCCGCACTGCAAACTGCGTCCCGGGCATGAACTCCTCCTCGGAACCCGACAGCTCCCCCTCCTAACGATCTCCAGGCCGGAAGTCCTCCTCAGATGATGGCCCACCAGGCGACTCAGGCCTGGAAACCGAGGGCCCAGAGCTGGCATCACTCATTCTGCGCACTCTGGACCCGTGCACGGATTTCCCCGTCGCTTTTCTGGGTGCTGTTCCTCTGCTGCTGTCTCCCACTCCCCCACACCCCCTCTCCTCAGGGCTGGATTGGAGGTGGCTAGCCGTGGAAGGCAAGGGGCTAGCCACCGCTGCGATCGATCTCCCTCGCCAAGGCTCATGAACCACCGGTGCACAACCGGGGTGAGAGCCCACAGCAGCCTGCTCAACACGCAGGGCAGAACTAGCCGCCGCCTTGGAGCCCCCCGGCCGCCCCCCCGCGCTACAGGGCCCACCGCCGCTGATCGTTTTGCTGGGGGGCCCGAGCTGGGCTCCCTTCCCTCCTATGCTGCCTGGTGGATGGCCCCGGGGGAATACCGCTCTGGAGGCCGCGAGCGCCGCGATTGCGGGGGTAACCCCCCCCCGCCGGGTAAAATGTTCGGGTTGCTGGCCTGATTGAGGAGAGGCTCCAGCATAGCCTGCAGCCACCCCTCACCGCGCCAATCGGTCTCCTCTCTAAACTGGGCAAGCATGGCTTCAACCCCAGACATTTTTTCAGGCAGAGCTCACTAATCCCCAGCAGCAGTCCTACCTTGAAAATTTCCTCCCACGTGTGTTAGCCCGGGAAGAGGGGAGGAGGAATTTATAACCTCTCCTCCCCTGCACGCTGCCCTCTACTGACCACTCCCATCTAACAGCCAAGGGTTTCTGTTAACCCTGTCATGGCCGGCCCTACGCCTATTGCATCATCTGTCTTCTGCTCCGGGCCTCACTTACCAATAAGATGGCTTTAATCTAAAGTATGAGGTTCTGTTTTCTGCATCTGGAATTCATTCTTCTATTTTGGTAAGCCTTTGATAAACCAACACATTCAATAAATAACATATATGATTAATGTAAAACTTTGTATTGTATGCCAGATGTTTTTAATATACTGTTATTTTTTTGATATAGCTTGTATACTAACAATGGTCATCAACATCCCCTGAAGAAGCCTTGACAGGCGAAACATGTTGAGAACACGAACATGATACCGCCATATATATGTGACTATATTAAGATATTGTAACCGAGATGCATCAAAACAATTGTGTACCCTATTTTAATTGTACAGTAAAACCTCGGATTGCGAGCATAATTCGTTACGGAAGCATGATTGTAATCTAAAGCATGTGTATATCAAAGCAAATTTTCCTATGAGAAATAATGGAAATGCAAATGATTTCTTCCAAAACCATTTATTCATAGGTCCTTCAGTTTATAGTCCATATAAAAAGATTATAGCAATGTGATAGGTTGTGCAACCATAAGGGCCCATTTCCACTGGTGTTTTTACAGCCACTTTTCTGAGTGTTTTTTGCAGCCTAAAAACGGCTCTCAATGTTAGTCTATGGCCTCATGCCCACCATGACGTTTTTGAGCTGTAGATGGCTGAGACGTTTTTAAGCTGCAAAAAAAAACGCAGGACCAGTGTGTTCTAAAGCTCCAACAATAGAGCTGTAAAAACGCCAGACATTAAAAAACGCTCAAAAACGCTACTGCAGAGTTTTTGAGCTCCAGCACACAAACAAATTTTTATTTTATTTTTTACAAAATAAACATGGACAAGCGTTTTTAAGCTGTAAAAAAAGGCTAAAAAAAGTGGCTGTAAAAACGCCAGTGGAAATGAGATCTTAAACGTTCATCCACAAATGGAAACCTCCACAAGGGGATAAGAAGTGTAGTAATATGGGCACATCCGCCAGACCTGTGTCTCCTGTCCTCCAAACACACCCGCTACCTGCAGATTCGCCATAACCAGCCCTTAACCCCTCAATCACGAGACAATCCACACAGGTGTTAATGAAGGTACAACATTTAGCAACCTACATGGTTGAATGTCAAAAGAGGCACATCTAAGTATGGAGGGATCCGTGGTAAAGCAATCCACATAGACCGTCCTCCTCACCGATATCAGTCTGCAATCATGACCAGGAAGACTACCTTGCAGTAGAGCGATCTGAAAGTGAGGCTTGAACCGGTCATGAAAGGGACAACGTCAATGGCGGTGAGGAGAATGGTCTATGTGGACAGCTTCACCCCGGATCCCTGCATACTTAGATGTGTCTGTTTTAATCATCAACTGTGTGAGTTTCGAAATGTTGTACCTTCATTAAATGTAACCATATTGCTACACTTATTAGAATATATTTTTGGGTACAGGTAATTGGCGCTGCTATGTATATGTGATCTGTATACCTCGTGTCGGGTACTTGTAGCCAGTGAGTTTATTTGAAGAAGCTCCCTGCTTCACCAAGTGATCCCTTTTTCTGATAATCCCCCAAAGGGATGGTAGTGATTTTTTGTTTTTTGTGTTTTGTATCCTTATGTGATCCTGGTGGTAAATGCCCTATGGGATAAGTAGCTGTGAGGCCTCTTACTTGAATTTAATACAATGTGGAAATATCTAAATAAGTAAGAGGCCTCACAGCTACTTATCCCATAGGGCATTCACCACCAGGATCACATAAAGCCAATTAATTGGGGGGAGGGGGTTTGGTGGGGAAAATGCTCCAACATTGATAGTCTGTGGAAAAAATGCCCCCTTTACAGAGGTGGTCAGAATGTCTGGATGTCCTGCAAGAAGGCTACCACCTCCTTCCCTTAACTTTTGAAAAGATCTCATTATTACCAATCTGCCTATGTAAAAATATACCTATGCTAATAGGGGATGCCCAAAGAAATATGATCTGGTCCAAATGGTTGGCTGATCCTTCTACAGCCTCTATGCTAGACAGTTCTTAATCATCTGTGTTTTATGTATAGTGCTCTGTATTTAAGGCCTCGTACACACGATCAAATCTGTCTGCTGGAAACGGTCTGCTAGACCATCCCAGCAAACAGAATCGATCGTGTGTACGGGCGAGCCGACGGATTTGGCCAGCCGACAGATTTGAAAGCATGCTTACCAATCTGTCGGCTGGGAACCCGTCCGCCCGACATGTCTGCTGGTTAGTATGCTAACCAGCAGACATGTCTTCTCGCACACGCGCCGAATGATTTCGACGCATGCGCGGAAGTGTTTTACTTCCTGGTGCGGTGATGTGGCGGCGTCAACGTCACCGCCACGTCACCGACACGTCAGCGCGCTGTCTGCTGGCGGGGATTTTGGTTTGCTCGTGTGTACACGCGAGCAAACCAAAATCCTAGCAGACAGATTTGTTCAAATCGGTCGGTCCGACCGATTTGAACAAATAGATTGCCTCGTGTTACGAGGCCTTAATGAGGTGTGAGGTGATACCAGAGACCTACTTTTCATATTTTTTGTCATATTAGATACATTACATGCAGGACTCTTGTGGCTTCTGGTATATGAACGTCACACATCACAGAAGGCACCAGGGGGGACTGACATAATTCAATTAGGCAAATTACAGAGGATAGGGGGACTGAGTGAAACCTAATCTTAACAAAAAACAAGCAAACAAAAGAATTGGAACCAAGTCCATTTAAATGGTGAATATCCACTTTAAAGCTGAAGTTTTTTTGGCTTATATTTTTGCTTCCCTAGTTCCTTTCTCTCCCCTCATTGAAATGCTGATGACATTTTTAAATAAAACCTTTTGATTTTCATTGTGTACCTTATTTTAGACCCAAGCTGGACAATTTCTCGTTTTATTTTTTCTCAATTCTCTTTCTACTGTTCTCTCTCTATTCTGCTCTATTTTACTGTTTTTTGTAACTGCAATGTTTTATTGTTACTATATTTTTTTAAATGTTTGCTTTTCAGGTATGTAATTCTTTATAGAAAAAGGGGGGGAATCGCGCTAAACGTGAGACAATGCCTAGTGATGGCACAATATTTTGTCAAAAAATATAATGTGAAATACAAAACCAAAATTGCTATTAGTGAAGTCCACAAAATAAAATTATATATGTACAAAAAAACCTTATAGGTCAAACGTGAACAAGAGGGGTTAAGTTCTTGATGTTGGTCAAAGGTCCATCTGTGCAGCCAATGATGCTGGATTTTGATACGCAAAAACGTGAAAAGAAAAAACCAATGTCCCGTTACCACTCACGAAGGTCTTGCACTTGTAGAATTTCAATATGTAGTGACAATACCGGAAAGAAAAGAAAAAACTTTCATAGTGTGATACCGTTATAAATAATATCCACCCGTGAAAGATAGCTATATAATGGACAGGAAGCAGTGACAACCCTTCACCATGGAGCACAGTTCACACTGACCCTTACCAGATAGTATGACCCTCTTGAGGTCAAAAACAGCCTTAAGGATGGTGAATATGAACTTCGCTTTACAACATCATGTTTTCCTTGGTGAGAAAAAAAGAAAGACTTTTCATAGTGTGGATTGCATGGAATCTGATCACAATCACCCGTGGAAAAAACAACAAATACTGTGAGGGAGAGGAGTGCTGGTACCACCACCGAATGCACACACTGACCCTTACCAGATAATGAGATCCACTCTAGGATCAATATAGGCAGCAAGGAGGTGAATTCACTGTTTATATTGTATCAGAGACCAATCCTCGATGAGTAACAGCATGGAAACAAAGGGAAACTAAAATAGTGTAAATCCGTAAAAAAAAATATTCTAAAAAGCCAAAAAAAACGCACTTACAAACAGATGCAGATTCAAGGCGTATGTTAAAAGATGCCGGCCGGCTTGTGGAACGCGAACGTCCCCTCGTGTAGTTGCGATGACGTGAGAACGTCTCCTCCCAACGTTTCGTCTTCACAAAAAACTTGGTCACGGGAGTATATATGGTACGCGCAATTTTCTTTTCACTTATCATGTAATTCTTTATACTTTACTGTTTACTGTGTTTTATTGTTAACCATTTTTTTCTGGTATGTCATTTAGCTGCAGCACTGATTTATTTATCTTGACAGCAACCGTGTTTTCTCCCATGATACATAAATCAGCGACTCCAGTGCTGTAGAAGGAGGTCAAGGAACAAAAAACTGTTATGGAAATATTTCTTATTGGGACTCTAAAAACAGAAGTTAATACTGCAGCTGCAGGAACAGATACACAGGACGCAATCACTTTGTGTAAAATGTCCATTCAGTGACAAAATTTATTATTACATGTTTTTTTATATTTTATACATAGATAAGAAAGGGGTGTTGTGAGATGTTATTAGAAACTGACAAATAGAAATATGTTGTTAAAAACCAACAAATAGGAATATATTATTAAAAAGCTAGCGAATAGAACAATTGCAAAATTAAAATCTTGAGAGGGTAGGAGGGTAGAGACAGAGAGAGCTTCTAGCATAAGATGTGTCTGTGTGTTAGGCCCCATACACACGATCGGACATATCCGATGAAAACGGTCCGCGGACCATTTCCATCGGATATGTCCGATCGGGAGTTTGATCCGATGGCGTGTACACACCATCGGATCAAATTCCCCGCCGCCGGACGGCGCGGTGACGTGGCGGTGACGTGGCGGTGACGTTGATGCCGCCGCGTCACCGCCACGTCACCGCACCAGGAAGTAAAACACTTCCGCGCATGCGCCGAATCCATTCGGCAGCGGCGCGGCGGCGGTGGGGGACGACATGTCTGCTGGTAAGTGTACTAACCAGCAGACATGTCGGGCGGACAGATCCCCACCGGATAGATTTCAAAGCTTGCTTTGAAATCTGTCGGGTGGAGAAATCTGTCCGCTAGCCCATACACACGAGCGGAGATGTCTGCTGAAACGGTCCATCGGACCGTTTTCAGCGGACATATCCCCTCGTGTGTACGCGGCCTTAGGTGAAGGTTACAGAACACATTTCAACAGTGTGAACAAAATGGAGTCTGTTGTGCTTAAATGAACAATACAGTGAATGTCCATGTTATTTCCCTCCTATTTGTTTATTTGACACCATTATTCTCCACGTTACATTCAGCCGATTGCTGGTAACTCCTGTTACATTGGCGAAGAGAGACAGCGTCCTGTTCAGCTCTCTCCTAGTCAGAGGCATCTCTAGGGGGGGGGGAATTTTTATTTTTTTTCGGGCCGCCGCTGGAGTAACAGTCTCTCCTGAGAGGGAGAGCGTCCCCAGTCAGCTCTGCGGGGCTTCCTCCCCCTCCCTCAGCTCGCTGACACTGCATAATGCGAGCGTTCACACAACCACAGCCGCCCGATCTGCTCCTTCCCCTGCATCCTCATTGGCACAGAGAAGAGCGAGTTGCAGAAAGGACTCCATAAGCACTGTGGGGGAGGGGGGCCCAAGCCTTCATCTCAGTTACTGAAAAAACAGACTGATTTCTCCCGTCCTTAGGACAGAAGAACCAGCCTGTAAATTCCGAGAGTGGTGACTGCAAGCTGAGCCGAGTGTCAGTCTGACACTCTTTTACAGCCCAGCGAGTCCAGCCACCTCCTCCCCCCCACTCTCCTCACATACAAGCAGGGAGGAATACAGCTCCTCCTCCTCCTCCTTTCAGTCCCGCCCACACTATCTCAGTGTGCTGTATCTGAAGAGAGGTGATGTGTGTTCAGGAAATATGAAAATCAGCATCATGTGTGTGAATGATGCCTGAGATTCTAGCCTGGACCGTGGGCAAGTGTGTTCACTGCAGACTGCAGTACACTGTAATCACTGAACTGCATTAGCTCCATCCCTTCTCTCCCCCATCTGTCTCACTCCCCTCTCCTGTTCTTTCAAGACATTCACAATTTACTTTCTGTAACTGTCACCACCGTTTACGATATTTCATTCCATCGCCCCACGACAGCTTATCCGACAGTCCGACAGACATCAGACACGACCCATTTCATTTCCCAGAATAACCAAGACAAAACAAGCTCTGGTACTGGTTCCAAAATGAACGAATGAATCCTTTAATGGTAACTTAGCTTTGTTATATACAGTACAAGCATTTTACAGTTAATCACAGGGACAAAGACACATTCCACCCACACATCATACAATGGCTTCATACACATTCTTTTAGATAATTACATTCCGATGAGTTAATTACTACTCATTACCCAGACGGTCTGGCTATGCATTTAGAGGGGTTAATTACTACAGCTTGACAAGTCACATTCCACATCTTAACAGTGTCATGAGCATACACAATGAACAGGTGCAGACCTAATTAGCACAATGGACACAAAACAGTATTAGCATCACACAAAGGAATGTCTAGGAGCAGACTCAATTAACACCTCAAAAGCACGTGTCCTCACATTGAATGAAAACACTTTATTGACCTGTTGGAGTCAGACTTTAACAACTTGTAATATTTCAAGATATCCTGCAAAACATGAATTATCAGTAATGTCCCCTCCCATGTAATTTATCATTATCATTTCTCAGTCACCCTATTCCCAAAAGGGGCACAGGATGACCCTAGACCCAAGAGTCATTAGTGATGCTGGCACTCGAGTAACCCCCATCCTTCAAAAGTCTCTGGGTGTCACGGGCCATTCTGTTACACTTTCATTTTCAGTTAGGCAGGTAATATACAGTGCAAATTTCTTTCCTACATCCACAGATTGCAGGAAAGAAACTTGCATGATTCCCCCATCAACACAGACAGTGCTGACAGGGGAATATCCCTCCTGCCCAGCAATTGTATTCTCCCGACAAACGGTGATTATCACTAGTGGCTATACAGCAACCACTAGTGATAATCATAAAAGAATCTGCTCATTAATGGTTCAAATCTCAGCCAGTTCCTGCTGAACCAGCTGAGATTTAAACTGTCTATGGCTGGTCTTAGCTCTTAGGCAGCCCATACATTGATCACTTTTTTTCATTCAACTATTAGGTTGAATGAAATAAAAAAAGAAATGATCCAATTCCCCCATCTACACATTATAGGTGGATGGGGGAATCCTCCCAGTGTGTACCAGTGCTGGAATAACCAGAGTTGCTGTCCTGTCCCGGCTATTCACAGCGCTGGTCTCTGTCTCCCTGGCAGCGGCGGCAGCACATTGGAACCCAGTGCTGGTTACTTTATGGGGCTGATGTACAGGAGGGCCAGCACAATTTGTTGTTACAGATGGGCTGGGCATGTTCAAAATTCCACATGCCAGGGCCTGCCAGGAAGCCCACACTGCACAGCGCTAATCACAGGCAGTGAGACATTTCAAGGTCCGCTGCTGCACATATCAGGAAATGTCTCACAGCCTGTGATTAGCGCTGTGGAGTGTTGGCTTCCTGGCGGGATTGGGCATGTGGGATTTCAAACACACCCCCGAGCCCATCTCTATTGGTTGTAGACAGTTGAGCTCCCTGCAGGTTGCTTAGCAGCAGTGGAACCTTCTCTGACAGGGGTGGATGCAATCCAGGTTTAATCCTGGTGTTAAATGATGTGGTGGTTATATGATCAAAGCCCACACTTTTATGGCATAGAGCCCACATGGCTGCGGAGCATACGTTTGATTATATTTATTTATATATATATATATATTATATATATATATATATATGGTTGTACTCTTGATGCTAATAAATATTGTGTTTATTAGATCTGACTGGGAGCATCACCTGGATCACATTCCGATCAGCATGTCAACAGAGAAGGTTATACAGCATTACTGCTGCTAGGTGACCAGCTGGGGGCTCCGCTCTCTATAACCAATAGTGCCAGCCTTCCCCTGCATGCACCTGTAATGTAACCAGCACTAGGTCCTAATAGACTGCCGCCGCTGCCAAGGAGACAGATGCCAGACCAGCGCTGTCAATAGCAGGGACAGGACACCTGGGGAACCCCACAGTGGCAGAACACCAGACAACCTTTGCAAGCCTTAAAGTTCTCCCACTGCTTTGGACCCTTATATTTTCTTGGTGTGCTGGTGACATATATCTCTTGTTTTCTGCCACCCTGGGGGGCCCCAGTATAGTAGGAAGAGAGCTCACTGCAGAACATGTAAAAGGGCCCGTTGTGGGATTGTAGAAAAGGGCCCCAGGAGATATATATATATATATATATATATATATATATATATATAATTGCATTTTATAGTTGGCCCCCCTACTTGTGTCCCTGTCCCCCCATGTGCCCCCCCTAAATATGAAAGCTGGAGATGCCACTGCTCCTAGTTTTCTCAGAATAATGGGTTCATCAGGGCAGGCACATTTGTTGGTACAGCAGGGGGTCACACTGAAGGAATAGCCTGATGAAGAAGTAAATAAGAAATATGAGAAAGAGGAACATCACAATGTAAGTGTCTGGTTTTTGTAACCATGTTGCTATGCCATATAAAAAGTCACCAAAACCCCCTAAACCTTTAAAGGGGTTCCATCCATCTTTAGCAATATCTCTGGCCTTATGCCGCTTACACACAATCGGTGAAAAAAGTCTGACTGAATTTTTTCATCAGATATTCCAACCGTGTGTGTGCCGGACGGACTTATGCCTTGTACACACGATCGGATTTTCCGTTGGGATAAACTCCAGACTGAATTCTGTTTAACCACTTGCTTACTGGGCACATAAACCCCCTTCGTGCCCAGGCGAAATTTCAGCTTCCGGCACTGCGCCGCTTTAACTGACAATTGCGCGGTCGTGCGACGTGGCACCCAAACAAAATTGGCGTCCTTTTTTTCCCCACAAATAGAGCTTTCTTTTGGTGGTATTTGATCGCCCGTGCGGTTTTTATTTTTTGCGTTTTTTTATATATTTTTTTCTCAGTTAAGGTCGATACGTATTCTTCTACGTATTTTTGTAAAAAAAAAAAAAAAAATCACAATAAGTGACTGCTTTGCGCAAAAGTTATAGCACCTACAAAATAGGGGACATAATTATGATTTTTTTTTTTATATTTTTTTTTTACTAGTAATGGCGGCGATCTGCGATTTTTATTGGGACTGCGATATTGCGGCGGACATATCGGACACTTTTGACACATTTTTGGCGCCATTCACATTTATACAGCGACCAGTGCTATAAAAATGCACTAATTACTGTATAAATGTGACTGGCATTGAAGGGGTTAACACTAGGGGGTGAGGAAGGGGTCAAATGTATTGGCTGGGTGTGTTCTAACTGTGTGGGGGGAGGGGGGTGACTGGGGGAGGTGATCGATGCTGTCTCCCTATGTACAAGGGAAACAGCATCTGTCTCCTCCCACTGACAGGACGTGAAGCTCTGTGTTTACACTCAGAGCCCCACGTCCCTGCTCTCTCACCGACGATCGCGTGTACCTAACGGACATCGCGGCTGCCGGGTACACGCATCGGATCCTCGGTGATGCGTCGGGACTGTTTTTCCCCTCCGGGGAATTACAAGTAAATCACGTCCAAAGACGTGACCCCGGCGCCTCAGGTCCGCGCTGCTGACGTATTATGTCAATAGCGCGGACCTGAAGAGGTTAAGCTGTCTTGCATACACACTGTCACACCAAATTCCGACTGTCAAGAACGCGGTGACGTACAACACTAAGACGAGCCAAGAAAAATAAAGTTCAATGCTTTCGAGCATGCGCTGACTTGATTCTGAGCATTCATGTTTTTTTCTCCGTCGGAGTTCCATACAGACAAATGGAATTTCCCATTTCCGAAAATTGGAAAAAAATAGAACATGTTCTCTTTCTAAGTCCCTCGGAATTTCCAAAGGAAAAACTCTGATGGGGCACACACACGTTCGGAATATCAGATGAAAAATTTCCGTCTGACTTTTTTCATCGGAAATTCCGATCGCGTGCTCCCAATTTCATGGAAACAGTTTGGGGACGGTCCCTTCCTGTTTCTATATGACTGCGCACCAGTGTAAAAAGCAAGGTCCGTAAAGACATGGATGAGCAAGTTTGGGGTGTTGGAACGTGACTAGCCTGCTCAGAGTCCTGACTTCAACCCGAGAGAACACCTTTGGGATGAATTAGTGTGGAGACTGCAGGCCGGGCCTTTTTGTCCAACATCCGTGCCTGACCCTACAAATGCGCTTCTGGAAGAATGGTCAAACATTCCCATAGACCAGGGGTGTCCCAACTTTTTTCAAAGAAGGGCAGATTTCATGAAGTGAACATGCTTGAGGGCCGACCATTTTGCCTGACATTCTTTGAATCATTATAAGTCAGTCAAAGTGTGTTCGTCTGAGCACTACTACACTGCCAATGCCCAACAAGAATTCTCTTTGTGGCTGTGTGTGGTGAAGAGATGAACTTGGGCGTGTTATTTGGATATACATATCTTTTGTGGCCCCAACAAATTCTTGAGTGCTGCTCAGGACTAAGGATGAGCTTGGGCGTGTTATTTGGATATACCGTATTTATCAGCGTATAACACACACTTTCACTTTAAGAGGGTAGTTTCAGGAAAAAAAAAATCTAAATAAAGAACTGTGAAGCAAAATAAGGGCCAGAGCCCATCAATGCAGCTTAATCAGTGCCCATCTGCAGCGTCACTATTGCCATGAAATGAATGCATCCTCATCATTGCCATGAATGCAGCCTCACCATTGCCATCAGTGCAGACTGATTGATGCCCATCTGCAGCCTCGGAGGGGACAGGGAGGGGGTGGGACAAGCACCAACAGATTACACACAGGAGAACTACCTGTTTACACGGTGGCCTCTTTCATACAAAGTTCCCCCTCCTATGGATAGACAGAACATTCGTCCAATGGCAGCCCAGAAGACGGGACATCCTATTACAGATGCTGCCGAGTAAACAGAAGATTCTCCTGTATGTAATCTGACGGCACTCTTTCCGTCCCCTCCCTGTCCCCTCTGAGGCAGCGCCGATAAATACAGTATATGGGGTAGATTCACAGACATCAGCGCATCTTTATGCGGGCGTAGCGTATCTTCTTTACGCTACGCCGGCGCAACGTTGAGAGGCAAGCATGGTTTTCACAAAGCAAATGCTCCCAATGTTGCGCCGGCGTAGTGTATAGTCGTCGGCGTAAGCCGACGTAAGTCAAAGTAGGTGGAAGTGGGTGTGTTACATTTAAATGAAGCGTGACCCCATGCAAATAATGGGCTGAGCTTCAAACAAGTACTAAAAATGAACTGCGCATGTGTCGTATCTTGGACGCATCCCAGTATGCATGCTCACAGTCACGTCGAAATTACCGCCTACGACGTTAACGTAACCTACGCCCAGCCCTATTCACGTACTACCTAAACGGCGTACACAACGAAAAATTTGACAGCGTCCGTTCCATGGACCATACCATACCTATATGAGGACTAACTTTACGCCGGACGTAACCCTTACGCAAATCGATTAAAAAATGCGCCGGGCGCAAGTACATTCATGAATCGGCATATCTTACTCATTTGCATATTTAAAATGGGAACACCAGATGCGTCCAGCGTAACTATGCGCCCACGATACGCCAGTGTAGGCAAGTTACGTCAGGCGGTTGAAGCCTTATTTTTCGACGTATTTAGCTTAGGGAATCGGCGCATAGATACGACAGCGCACATTTGTACTTACGACGGCGTATCTCGAGATCGAATCCGGGCCTATGTGTTTTGTGGCCCTGGGAACCACAAAAGATATATATATATATATATATATATATATCTCTCTCCAAATGACCAGGGGGGCCACATTGAACCAGAACGAGGGCTGCAATTGGCCCGCGGGCCGGACTTTGGACATGCCTGCCATAGAATCACTCCAGAAGAGTTGAAGCTGTTATAGCTGCAAAGGGCGGGGCCAACTCAATATTGAACCCTACGGACACAGGGCCAGATTCTCAGCGGCGCTACGACGGAGTATCTCAGATACCCTGTCGTATCCCTGTTTTTTTTTGCCTCGTATCTATGCGAGTGATTCTTAGCATCACTTTGGCATAGATACGCCTGAACATCCGACAAGTGTAATACCATTACACTTGCGGATCGTAGTTGTAATGACAACTCCGGCCACTAGGTGGTCTTTACGTTGTTTTCTCATTTGCCTATGCAAATGAGGCTACTACGCCGATTCCCGATCGCTTTTACGCCGCCCCGTCGTCGCGTACGTCTTTTTTGTTCGCGTAAGGTTACCCCTGCTTCTATGAGGAGTAACCTTACGCAGTACCGTCGGATGCCGTCAGGTGCTGTCAGATGCCATGCCGGCTTTTTCCATCGCTTACGTCGTTTTACTAACTCATTCGCGAATAGGGCATTGCGTAGTGACAATCACGTCGTTTTGACGTCGGTTTCAACAACGCTTTCCGACGTGAGCTGGAGCATGCACACTGGGCTTTTTCCCCGGCCGGCGCATTCGCAGTTCGTTCGACGCGGGGGCGCGCTTAATTTAAATAAAATCCGCCCCCTTTGAATTACGTGGGCTTACGCTGGGCCATTTTCGCTACGCCAACGCAAACTACGGAGCAAATGCTTAGAGAATACGGCACTTGCTCTAGTACGATGCGGCGGCGTAGTGTAAATGGCTTACACTACGCCGGCGAATTTGTATGAGAATCTGGACCTAAGACTGGTATGTCATTAAAGTTCATGTGTGTGTAAAGGCAGGCGTCCCAATACTTTTGACAATATAGTGTATATTGATGTAGTTAATATAGATAGGCAACCTGAAACACTATTAGGTAATAAGCAATCACATTTCATCACAGGTACTAATTTATAGATTGAAAAGATTTAATAAGCTTTATGTAATATGCGTTTTTGCGAATACAGGAATAGGCAATCCGATGAACCAGCAGGTAATAGGTCACCATGTTTTATCACAACTGTGAACGCCTGGGCTGATCATTTACAGATTCATTTAGAGATTTAAAAAACTTGATATGATAATAGATGAAAATGAAAGAAATGATCAATATACATCCTGCTAGTATTAGCCGAGCCATGTTCTCCTTAGATATGGAAATGGCTTCCATTGCTGCCTGCCGACCTGAAAAGAGAAAACACATTTGCAGTTACACAACATTTTTTGTGTCTCGTATCCCATATGAAGTCCTGTATCACCATACAAGATACACTGCTCTCATTTGTCATCATTTCATGACCTGTATGCATAGGAGTTGATTTACTTTTTTTTTCACAATATATCTTATTTTAGTCCCAGGCTGGAGTTTAGCTTTAAGGTCAAGTTTGGAATCCTTAACCACTTAATGCAGGGGTCTCCAAACTTTCTAAACAAAGGGCCAGTTTACTGTCCTTCAGACTTTAGGGGGGCCGGACTGAGGCTATCAGGAATAGAAAATGTCCCAGCATCAGGTGGAGTGAACCATACCCCATCATTGGTATCCTTGGGCCCCGTAGCTGGTGTCATTGGAAGGAATTGTGCCCCATTATTGGTTTTATTGGCCCCGTAGTTGGTGTCATAGGTAGGAATTGTGCCTCATCATTGGGCCCCTTTAGCTGGTGTCGCTGGGCCCCATTATTGGTATCATTGGGCCCTGTAGTTGGTGTCATAGGTAGGAATTGTGCCCCATCATTGGTATCATTAGGCCCCGTAGTTGCTGTCATTGGAAGGAATTGGGCCCCATCAATGAGCCCTGTAGCTGGTGTCATTGGAAGGAATTGGGCCCCATCATTGATATTATTAAGCCCCATAGCTGGTGGCATTGGTAGGAATTGGGCCCCATTATTGGCATCATTTGGCACCGTAGCTGGTGTCATTGGTAGGAATTGTGCACCCTTATTGGTAGCATTGGTCCCCGTAGTTGATGTCATTGGTAGGAATTGGGCCTCGTCATTGGGCCCCGTAGTTAGTGTCATTGGTAGGAATTGTGCCTCATCATTGGGCCCCGTAGTTGGTGTCATTGGTAGGAATCATTTCCCATCATTGGTAGGAATTGTGCCTCATCATTGGGCCCCATAGTTGGTGTCATTGGTAGGAATTGTGCCTCATCATTGGGCCCCCATAGTTGGTGTCATTGGTAGTAATTGTGCCTCATCATTGGGCCCCATAGTTGATGTCATTGATAGGAATTGTGCCTCATCATTGGGCCCTGTAGTTGGTGACATTAGGATAGATGTGCCCCATTATTGGACCCCATAGTTGGTGTCATTGGAAGGAATAATTTCCCATCATTGGTAGGAATTGGGCCTCATCATTGGGCCCCATAGTTGGTGTCATTGGTAGAAATCATTTCCCATCAATGGTAGGAATTGTGCCCCATTATTGGTGTCAGTGAATTAAATAGTGCCCCAAGGGCCATTTAAAAGCAAGCAAAGGGCCACATGCGGCCCCCTGGCCGCAGTTTGATGACCACTGACTTAAAGTGTAAGTAAGCCCTCCTTTCGTTTTTAGCCAAGGAAGCCGCCATCTTTGCCTCTGTTTATTCTACAACTGCCATGATGCTGCACATGTGACCAGTTATGACACCAGCCATTGGATGGTTTGACGGTTTGTTTGAGAGCACAACCAATGGAAGTGTTACATTTCCGGCATGTGCCGAAAAAAGAAACTGGTAAATTGGTGGGTTTACTTCCGCTTTAAGCTCCGGACCATTATGCAGGTTAAAGCGGAGGTCCGTTCAAAAAAATAAAAAATAAAAATTAAATGTCAGCAGCTGCTAACACTGCGCCCCATTCACAAGAAGAAACAGACTGTAGGAGGAGGAAGAGAATCGACTACAATGGAGACAAGGCAGATTTGGCACTTCCGCATAGCAACAGCTATTTAGGGAAAGTAAAAAAAAATATTATTATTTTTTTTTTCATTTTTTTTTTTTTTTTTTTTAGACTTTTGGTGGAAAGATTTTTTTCAGGGTGGAACTCCGCTTTAAGGACCTGGCCCCTTTTTGCGATTCGGCACTGCGTCTCTTTAACTGACAATTGCGCGGTCGTGCAACGTGGCTCCCAAACAAAATTGCGTTCTTTTTTCCCCAAATAGAGCTTTCTTTTGGTGGTATTTGATCACCTTTGCAGCTTTAATTTGTTGCGCTATAAACAAAAATAGAGCGACAATTTTGGAAAAAAAAACAATCATTTTAACTTTTTGCTATAATAAATAGCCCCAAAAAAGATATATATATATATATATATATATATATATATATATATAAATATATATATTTTTTCCCTCAGTTTAAGCCGATACGTATTCTTCTACATATTTTTGGTAAAAAAAAAATCGCAATAAGCGTTTATCGATTGGTTTGCACAAAAGTTATAGCGTTTACAAAATAGGGGATAGTTTTGTGGCATTTTTATTAATATTTTTTTCTACTAGCAATGGCGGCGATCAGCGATTTTTATCGTGACTGCGACATTTTGGCGGACACATCGGACACTTTTGACACTATTTTGGGACCATTGTCATTTTTACATCGACCAGTGCTATTAGATTGCACTGATTACTGTGAAAATGACTCTGGCAGTGAAGGGATTAACCTGTAGGGGGCGCTAAAGGGGTTAGGTGTGACCTAATGTGTGATTCTTACTTTGGGGGGGCGTGGCTTGGCGTGTGACATCACTGATCGTTGTTCCCTATGACAGGGAACAGACGATCAGTGACAGGCTCATTAGGAAGAACGAAGAGAGGTTTATTTACACTCACCTGTTCTTCAGCTCTGTGACCCGATCGCGGGACCCCGGCAGCAACTGGGTCCACGGGCACGGTCACAGAGCTCAGGACCGGGTCGTGAGCGCGCCGCTGGCTGGGCTCTTAAAGGGCAATGTACCTGTACGTGGTTATGCCCAGCCGTGCCGCTCTGCCGACGTATATCAGCATGAGGCAGTCCTTAAGCGGTTAAAATGAGCATACAGTATGTTTGAAAAAGTATTCATACCTCGTGTTCCACATGTTACAACCAAAAACGTAAATGTATTTTATTAGGATTTTATGTGATAGACCAACACAAAGTGGCACATAATTGTGAAGTGGAAGGAAAATTATAAATGTTTTTCAAAATTGTTTACAAATAAATATCTCAAAAGTGTGGGGGGGACATTTGTATTCAGCCCCCTTTACTCTAATAACTAAAATCTAGTGGAACCAATTGCCTTCAGAAGTCACCTAATTAGTAATTAGAATCTGCATATGTGAGGGACATGGCTGAAGGGACATGGCTGCATATGTGAGGGACATGGCTGAAGGGACATGGCTGCATATGTGAGGGACATGGCTGCATATGTGAGGGACATGGCTGAAGGGACATGGCTGCATATGTGAGGGACTTGGCTGAAGGGATAGGGCTGCATATGTGAGGGACATGGCTGAAGGGACATGGCTGCATATGTGAGGGACATGGCTGAAGGGACATGGCTGCATATGTGAGGGACATGGCTGGGGGGACATGGCTGAAGGGACATGGCTGAATGGACATGGCTGCATATGTGAGGGACATGGCTGCATATGTGAGGGACATGGCTAGAGGGACATGGCTGCATATGTGAGGGACATGGCTAGAGGGACATGGCTGCATATGTGAGGGACATGGCTGAAGGGACATGGCTGCATATGTGAGGGACATGGCTGAAGGGACATGGCTGCATATGTGAGGGACATGGCTAGAGGGACATGGCTTTCTGTCTATCCAATTATCTATCTATCGGAATATCTGTCTGTCTGTCTGCAGGTCCCATTGTCTGCGAGTGACGTTGGCGGGGGGGGGGGGGTTGGATGTTTGGCTGGGGTTTGTTTGCACCCCCCCAAAAAAATGGAGCACCAGCCGCCACTGCCATCAAGCAGGACAACAACCCTAAAGTACAGCCAGAGCTACAAAGCATATTCATGTGTTAGAATGGGCCAGTCACAGGCCAGACCTAATTCACATTGATAATCTGTGGCAAGACTTGAAAATTGCTGTTCACAGACACTCTCCATCCAGTCTGACAGAACTTGAGATATTTTGCAAAGAAGAAGAATGGGGAACAATGTCCCTCTCTAGATGTGCAACGCTGGTAGAGACACCCCCAAAAGGACTTTCAGCCGTAATTGTAGTGAAAGGTAAAGCTACAAATTTTTGTAGAATACAAATGCACCCCACACTTTTCACATATTTATTTGTAAAAAATGTTGAAAACTTTTTTTGTCATTTTCCTTCCACTTCACAATTATGTGCCATTTTGTGTTGCTCTATCACAGGGGTCTCCAAGCTGTGGCCCGAGGGCCGAATGTGGCCCTTTGCTTGCCTTTATCTGGCCCTTGGAGTACTATTCCTGCCAATTTTATGAGGCAATATTCCTCCTACTGACACCAACAATTGGGCACCATGTCTTCCACTAATACAGATGATGGGGTAATATTACTTCCACTACTCCCAATGATGGGGCACTATTCCTCCTCCTGTTGCCCACAAATCCTAACCCCATGTTTATTCTCACTGATGTTGAGCCCGAGACATATTCCACTGGCCACAATCTGGCCCCCCTAAAGTCTAAAGCAGGGGTGTCAAACTCAATTTCATCATGGGCCACATCAGCATTATGGTTGCCCCCAAAAGGGCCGGTGGTATCTGTGAGATTAGATGTTCAGCGCATTCCCTCCCCTTACATTAGATGTCAAGAACCACCCCACCATCAGAAGTTGAGTCCCCCACCCTTCCTTACATCACAGTGTAGTCCCCTTTCCTTATGCTGCTTCTGGGAAGAAGCTGGATGCATTGCTTGAAAAGTATGCTTATAAAGTAAGGGTTTGGAGGAAGACTGGAGAGGTGCAAGGGCCGCATGAAATGGTCTGGAGGGCCGCATTCGGCCCGTGGGCCTTGTGTTTGCCACCTCTGGTCTAAAGGATAGTAAACTGGCCCTTTGTTTGAAAAGTTTGGAGACCCCTGCTCTATCACATAAAATCCCAATGAAAGACATTTACATTTTTTGGCCGTAACATGACAAAATGTGAAAAATTTCGAGGGGTATGAATACTTTTTCGAGGCACTGTACAGTAGGCTAAATCAAAACCTCAAACTTGATGTGAATTTGGCAGATGGATAGCCTGAATCTCAAGCTCTCCTCTCCTAGGACAACATGCCCCCTTCTGCTCACCTTGTATATGAATGTAGACCTCTTTACTTCTCTTTCTTAGATTTAGATGGGCCATTTGTACTTCACACGCATAATTCCCAGAGTCCCATGCCTTGGACGGTTTGACTTCATATCGATAAGATGTACTGAATTTCTTGACATTCCACCCGTCTTTGTAGAATGCGTACTCCAAGGCGTGTGACCAATGATGTTTTGTGTTACAGATCAGGATCATGTCGTCTCCTTCTATTATGACATCTACGTAGTTTTCTATTTTTATTTCTATTTTTGGATCCGTGAAAAACTCTAAAAGAAAGAACAATGGAAGTTAATTACATTACTGGTTTCGTATTTTCTAAAAAAGAAGAAACTCAGCTGAATCGATGATATTACTATTGTGTAATAAATAATTTGTGATACTTTATTTTTACTTATCCCCTTCCCGCCTAGCATACACACATATGTGTCCTCGGCTTTTCGGGGGTTATACTGGGATGATTCCGCAGCTGCAGGCATCGTCCCGGTATTGTTTTTTAGAGAGGGCGATCGGCTTTCCGGGGATAACAACCGATGCAGCTAAAAGTCGCTTGGTTGCTATTCCGGAGGAGCAGGAGGGGAAATCCCCCCCTCTCACCGCCACCTCCACCGCTCTTACTGGGCCTCCTGCATCCCATAGGGTGACCACATTTCCAAACAACCATTCAGGGACACCCCTCACCCCCCCCCCCCAAAAAAAAATAGGGGGAAATGTAGTCTCGGGGTTGATGGGGAATTTGCCACTTGCCACTAGATGCAGTGCTGCTGTCACTCCCTCTGCATGAGCCGCGTGTAAAGAAGGAAAGGAGTGGCGTCACAATATGGAGAGTGATAAAGATCACACCAGTCCCTGCTGCTTGCCACTGGGTGGCGGAGAAGGAGGAGGTGCCGAGGTGGGTGGGGACAGCAGTGGGTGGGGACCGAGGCCGCGCTCCCGATCTCACTGTCTGAGAGTAAATTGTCACTGGTCGCAAGACGCCAGGCAGCGCTGGCCCTAGCAACCAGTTCTGGAAAAGTAGCTACTAGTGAGTAGAGGGTGACGGTGTCCTCTATATCATTCCGTGACACTGTATTGTCCCAGAATGAAGGTGCCCGGGACCCAGGACAGATATGTCAATTGCGGGACAGTTCTGGGCAATCCGGGACATGTGGGCACCCTAGCGTCCCACCGGGAGACCCGATGCACCATCCACAGCCCCCATTCCCTAACGAGAGACTGAAACGAAGCTGCGAACGGCTTTGATCCAGTCTCTTCCTGCTTACTCGGCTGCCAATGGCGCCGGTTTAAAAAAAATACACGGTATTCAGAATCGCCGTTTTGGGCGATCTGAATACTTTGAAGTGCAAAGGAGGGATTTGGGGTCTTTTAGAAATGGTCCGGGCTGAAGTGGTTAAATTCATCATAACTACTGTTCGTAATTTTTTACGAACCTAACTAAGATTTGTATTTCGTACGAATCCAAATTGAATTTTGGACACAAATTACGAACTAATACGGAGCAAAGCAAATTTATTGATGGCGCACGTCTTCTCAAGACCTCTAGCTCTCTCATCACCTGCTCCTATGCTTTCTGGGTTATACTGGGACTTTTCCAGAGCCTCTCCAAGCCTATGAAACTCCTTACCCCAATTTATCCGTCTATCTCCTTCTTTATTAGCTTTTAGAGGATCTCTGAAAACCCTCCTCTTCAAAGAAGCCTACCCACACCTAACAACTGTATTTTCATTTGAGTCCATCTGATCATCCCCCACAGCGAACCTTTGTTCCACTTGATCCTAGGTTGACCACATGTCCCAGATTCCCCAGGACAGTCCCGCATTTTGCAGGTCTGTCCTGGTCTGTACACCCCCCCCCCCGGGCCAATCTGATGCCTCCAAAAATGGCCGCCACATCATCGTTTTACTCACTGACAGTACTTGTCCTGGCCGGGAAGCCCGGAGGAGCACAAACTTGCCCCCTGCTTGTGATTGGAGAAATCATAAATCCCGCCTCTTGTGTCCAATCACTGTGCTGTGATTTGTTACAGCACAAGCTGATTTTTGGGACGGGAGGGGTGTCCCTGAATGGTAGTTTGGAAATGTGGTCACCCTACTTGACCCTCCCTTCTGGATTGTAAGCTCTAACGAGCAGCGCCCTCTGATCCCTCCTGTATTGATTTGTATTGTGACTGTACTGTCTTCCCTGATGTAAAGCGCTGCACAAACTGTTGGCGCTATATAAATCCTGTATAATAATAAATAATAATACTGATGTCTAAAATCGACTTTTCTTGTGACTGTCTGACTGATATTCTATCTTACTTATCAAACCTTCACTCATACTTACCATTAACGTGAAAAACGAGCTCTTGGCTTCTCTTTATCATGTCACCAAGAGCCACTTCACAGGAATAATTCCCAGAATCCTCCATCTCAATGGACGGAATTTCATAAGAACGAGAGGAATTGGATCCTTGAATTTCCCATCCATTTCTGTAGAAGGCAAACTGCAGTTCTGTCTCCTCTCTTAACACACTGAGATTCGTGTCACACGCCAGAGTCACCTTCTCTCCTTCTAACACCGAGTCCGGAGATGCCGACAAATTTGGAGAGGTGAACAACTCTATAAAAAAAAACAAAAAAAAACAACGAGTGTAATATATTAACCACTTAAGGACCGGACCAATATGCTGCTAAATGCCCAGAGGCGTTTTTACAATTCGGGGCTGCATCGCTTTAACGGACAATTGCGCGGTCGTGCGACGTGGCTCCCAAACACAATTCGCGTCCTTTTCTTCACACAAATAGAGCTTTCTTTTGGTGGTATTTGATCGCCTCTATTTTTTGCGCTATATACAAAAATAGAGCGACTATTTTAAAAAGAAATCTATATTTTTTTTACTTTCTGTTATATGAAAAATCGAATAAACTAAATTTTAGTCAAACATTTAGGCCAAAATGTATTCAGCCACATGTCTTTAGTAAAAAAAAATCGCAATAAAATACAGCTATCAGAAAAATGATCGCTTAGTGACACTGACAATAGGGGGTGAAAGGGTTAACTAGGGCGGTGATCAAGGGGTTAAACCTTTATTAGGGGGGTTACGGGGGCAACCCTGGACCTAACACTAACTGCCTGTCACACTAACTGTCACACTGACATTAAATGCAGTGATCAGTACATATATGATCACTGCATTCAGTGACACTGTGACAGGGGGGTGATCGGGGGGTTAATGTGCCTATGTGTAGTGTGGTGTCAGTGTAGTGTTGTGTAGACTCACTTGTGATGTCTTCTCTCCTCAGCGGCGGTTGAAAATACCGCCGAGAGGAGAGATTACATCACTTCCCCCTTCCTGTGTTTACACAGGCAGAGGGCGTGGGGAGTGCGCGGATTGGCTGGGAGCGATCTGGAGGGGGCGGACAAAAACAAACAGCCGCGCCCTTGTCCCGGATCGCTCCTGAAGCCACGGGGTCCGCCGCATGTACCGGGGGGGTCCAAGGGACGTACAGGTACGCCAATGTGCCTGTACGTGCGTTAAAGTGAATGAACAAATGATCCCCAATACGTTGTACTGCCCCCTATTGGTGGAAATAGGTTCTCGGCCTTTTGGCTAAGATCAAGTGTAGTATCTGTTCTTATCAGTTGTCAGAGGAGAGCTGAAGCACCTCTTACATGGGGAGGGTGGATGCAATCCAATGACGTCATTGTACCTGGAAGGATGGTTTCAGCAGAGACTACGCTGTGCCGCCCGACAGTTACTGGGGGCCGGACCAAGGTTAAGTCTAAACCATCTGGAAGGGTGCTCCTGGTGAGGATGGATGGCTGCACTTGGTCTGGTCTTTTTGCCAAGTTCTAGTGCTCTCCCTGTCTGAGATCTGGTAGGAGGAGCTGGTATTGCCCTGGTGGAAAGACGGGGTAAAGCCATGCAAATCCATTGGGTATGACGGGGGGTCTGGGAGGGCTAGTATTGGTGGAGGCTGCTAACTGGAGCGGCAGTTCTCCCTAAGACAACCTTGATGGGCTCTCTATCTGGCAGGGGTGGAGGGCTGCACTGGCTGGTCGGGGGGTTGGATTTGGAACGGAAAAGCCTATGGTGCATGTGCCCCTGGAGTGGCAGTCCAGGGGTATCTGAGAATCACTGTGAGTGAGGGTCACTTTGATTTAAAGATACCACAGTCACTGCACCAGCAACACGCTTTTTTTAGCACCTGTCTCCTGGGCCGGGCCTTTTTGCTAGGACCGGAGGAATTTTTTATTCCTGGCCGAAGGGCCTAGTCATTGCAGAACACAATGACCACTTCTTTCACTCTCCTCTCCACTATCCCTTTCCCCCACTTTATTTAATCCATTGGCCTATGTTTGTCACGTTTTTGTCTTTTTTTGTTTGTGTGTGACTATTAGGGTGCCGGTCCTCGGGCCAGCCCTGAACGTCTTGGGAGTGGGCGGACATGGCCTTTTGGCTTAGTTCGCCTGCTCTTATGGGGTCTACTTTCGGGGGAGCCCCACCTTGTATTGGGAGGGTTCTGTTTCGGCAGCAGGGGCGGACTGACCATCGAGGAACTCGGGCACTGCCGGAGGGCCCCATGCCATTAGGGGGCCCCATCAGGGTTGCCAGGCTCCGTAAAACCAGGGACAGTATGTAAACATCTGTGTTTTTTTTTACATCTGTCCCTGATATGTCCAAAACCTACATGCTTTTGATTTGAAAATCCTGAGATTTTAGCTGCCCCGCCTTTGTACTGCCACCTGGCTTGGTGGCCATCGTTAAGCCTGGGATCCCCATAATCTTCTATTGCCCGGGGGCCCCATGAGTTGTCAGTCCGCCCCTGTTCGGCAGACCCTCCAAGGAAGTTGGATCCGTGTCGGCTTCGACTGCACGGACCACAGTACTTCAGTCTCTGTCTGGAGTCTAACGCCCCGGGGATCAGGGTTTGGGTTCTTTTTCACAGGAGGACCACTTGACGTTGCACCCGTCTGCACGTTTTTGTGACCACTCTACTTTAAAAAAAAAAAATGATCCCCAATACGTTGTACTGTCCCCTATTTGTGGAAATGAATATCACACAATGGGCCACCATTATTTTACTAATGTGCAGTAGTGGCTAATGCTCAATGATTTGGGTGGGGGGGGTGGCTAAACAAACCTGCCCCCCTCACTCGCACTTACCAATGTTGGGTCGAGAAGGCCCGGCTCGCAGTCTCCACTATAATTCATCCCAAAGGTTTTCTATCGGGTTGAGGTCAGGACAGTCAAGTACCTCCACCCCAAACTCGCTCACCCATGTCTTTATGGACCTTGCTTTGTGCACTGGTCCAAATCATTTGGCGGAGGGGGGGTCATGGTGTGGGGTTGTTTTTCAAGCCCACCTTAGTTCTAGTGAAGGGAACTCTTAACCACTTCAGCCCCGGACTATTTGGCTGCCGAATGACCAGGCCATTTTTTGCGATTTGGCACTGCGTCGCTTAAACTGACAATTGCGCGGTCGTGCGACGTGGCTCCCAAACAAAATTGGCGTCCTTTTTTCCCCCACAAAGAGAGCTTTCTTTTGGTGGTATTTGGTGACCTCTGTGGTTTTTATTTTTTGCGCTATGAACAAAAATTGAGTGACAATTTTGAAAAAAAAATATATATTTTTTTTTAACTTTTTGGTACCACTGATGGGCACTGGTAGGTAACACTTATGGGCACTAGTAGGTGACACTTATGGGCACTGGTAGGTGACACTTATGGGTGGCACTGGTAGGTGACACTTATGGGTGGCACTGTGGGCACAGATCGGTGGCACTGTGGGCACTGATGGGTGGCGCTAGTGGGCACTTGTGGGTGGCACTGTTGTGCACTGCTATGTGGCACTGGCAGGTGGCACAAATGAGCAGGCGGCTGCTCTCCCTGATCGGGACTGATGTCCCTCTAACAGCCATGGTGATTGGCTTTTTTTTTTCTCCTCGCGCTATCAGCGATTACTGGCTCGGTTTACATCACATGATCAGCTGTCATTGGCTGACAGCTGATCACGTGGTAAGGGGATCTACCCCTTACTCCGATCTGTGATCCAGCGAGTCTCATTGACTTCGCTGATCACAGAGATCGCCCCGCAGGCCGCTCAAGAACGGGAGGACATCCAGGGACACCCTCCCGGCAAATTAGGTCTTCGCTGTAGCCATCTATCGGCTAAAGCGTGGATCTGAAGAGGTTAAAGGGGTTGTAAAACGTTTGTGTTTTTTGATAGGGAACATTAAGGTGAAGAAAACACCTTGCAGTGTCCAGCCCCCCCCCCCCGTTTTACTTACCTGAACTCAGAATTTCTGTGGGCATGTCCGGCCGTCCTTCTCTTCACGGAATCCTGTTTTTGGTTGGATAGATTTATGGCAGAGCAGTCATTGGCTCCCTTTGCTGTCAATTAAATCCAATGAAGGGGGGGGCGGGGATGAGTCATACACTCGGCATCTGTAGACGGCGAGTGTATGATTCAGGAGCGCGCCCACTAGGTAACCCCCAAGGGAGAGCGCTTCCACTAGGGGGTTATCAAATCTGTGGAGGAGCCGCGAGAGCCGCCGAGGGGCCCCTAGAACAGGAGGATCGGGGCTACTCTGTACAAAACGAGCTGCATAGTGGAGGTAAGTATGACATGTTTTTTTTTTTTAAACAAAACTTTAATATCACTTTAACAACACTGGAATAGATCGAAGTTTTAATAGGACTTACCTTTTACAGATACAAATATTTCTGCAGAGTGCTGATAATACAGCAAATTGTGAAAAATGCTTTTAGTGCATTTATATCTTCCAGAGCTTTCCAGGCTTACATTTTCCATATGTAACACATCATCCGACCCCCAGTTTTGTATCACAGCATCGTCCTTATAAAATATAGTTTGTCCTGCAGAATATCCGGGGTAATGGTGACATCTCAGAGTTACATTGACATCTTCATAGACATAGGGAGAGGCCTGAAGGATTATCCAGTCTGGAACACAGAAATACAAATGATGTATTGAACTCTGCACTATTTGTGTAGCACACCCTGAACTCTGCAGTCTGTGTGTAACCCCCTCCCTGAACTCTGCACTATTTGTGTAGCACACCCTGAACTCTGCAGTCTGTGTGTAACCCCCCTCCCTGAACTCTACACTATTTACATAGCACACCCTAAATTCTGCAGTCTGTGTGTAACCCCCTCCCTGAACTTTACACTATTTACATAGCACACCCTAAACTCTGCAGTCTGTAACCCCCTCCCTGAACTCTGCATTATTTACGTAGCACACCCTGGACTCTGCAGTCTGTGTGTAACCCCCTCCCTGAACTCTACACTATTTACATAGCACACCCTAAATTCTGCAGTCTGTGTGTAACCCCCTCCCTGAACTCTACACTATTTACATAGCACACCCTAAATTCTGCAGTCTGTGTGTAACCCCCTCCCTGAACTCTACACTATTTACATAGCACACCCTAAATTCTGCAGTCTGTGTGTATCCCCCTCCCTGAACTCTACACTATTTACATAGCACACCCTAAACTCTGCAGTCTGTAACCCCCTCCCTGAACTCTGCATTATTTACGTAGCACACCCTGGACTCTGCAGTCTGTGTGTAACCCCCTCCCTGAGCTCTACACTATTTTTTATTTATTTTTTTAAGTGTATTTTTGTGCGTGAACTTGAGAGATAGGAGTCGGACGGCAGGAGTTGGGAGTAGGCAGACCCTCCCCCCAGAGGCAATCGCCATCCTTCTCCATGCCCCTGGTGGCAATGGCGGGTGTGAGGGGGGCCTCCCACTCACTCCGCCCTACCTGCTCCTCTTGGGAGCCCAATGGGGCAGAGGGACTCCCCCTATGAGGGAGTGAGGGGGCCTAGCCCACCCAGCCAGCCCCGTAGGTCCTTCGCCTCTCTTTTTATTTTAGGAGACCGCATGGCCAAAGTGCGTGTGTTTTGAACCAATTTCGTGTGCGTGCAAGTGTGGTGGTTTTTGTGGGGGGGGTGGGCGTACTAAGCACAGGCGTACCTTGCATAGCACACCCACCGGGAGCCGGGCTGAGACCACCAAACTCAATTCACATGTAGCCGAGACCGGGATCCGAATCCTTGGCTGCAGAGGTGAACGGCTTGTCAGCGCAGTGCCAATCACATTGAGCCACCACAGCTCCAGCTCTACACTATTTACGTAGCACATCCTAAACTCTGCAGTCTGTGTGTAACCCCCTCCCTGAACTCTGCATTATTTACGTAGCACACCCTGGACTCTGCAGTCTGTGTGTAACCCCCTCCCTGAGCTCTACACTATTTACGTAGCACATCCTAAACTCTGCAGTCTGTGTGTAACCCCCTCCCTGAACTCTGCACTATTTACATAGCACACCCTAAATTCTGCAGTCTTTGGGCCAGATTCTCAGAAGAGATACGACGGTGTATCTCCAGATACACCGTCATATCTCTGTTTATGAGCCTGGGTATCTATGCGTCTGATTCCTAGAATCATTTACGCATAGATACAGCGTAGATCCGACTGGCATAAGTCATTTACACCTTCGGATCTTAGATGTAATTCTATGCTGGCCACTAGGTGGCGTTCCCCCTCAATTTCAGCGTCAAATATGCAAATGAGCCTGATACGCCGATTCCCGAACGTATTTGCGCCGCGTCGCCGTAGTTTACGTTGTTTCCGTAAGCGTAAGGTTACCCCTGCTATATGAGGGGTAACCTTGCGTAGGTACGGCGTACGCCATGTTAAGTATGGCCGTCAGGACAGCGTCGGGTTTTTCCGTAGATTACACCATTTACGTAACTCGTCGCGAATAGGGCTGTGCATTAATTACCTTCACATCGCAACCAATGTATTTGCAGGGTACGATGGAGCATGCGCACTGGGCTACTTTTACGGCCGGCACATGAGCAGTTCGTTTGGCACGGGGCGCGCTTAATTTAAATACAAGCCGCCCCCTATGAATTACGCGGCCTTACGCCGGGCCATTTACACAACGCCGCCGCAAATTACGGAGCAAGTGCTTTGAGAATACGGCACTTGCTCCTGTAAATTGCGGTGGCGTAGTGTAAATAGCTTACGCTACGCCGCTATCTACCAGAATCTGGCCCTGTGTGTAACCCCCTCCCTGAACTCAAAAATATTTACGTAGCACATCCTAAAATCTGCAGTCTGTGTGTAACCCCTCCCTGAACTCTACACTATTTATGTAGCACACCCTAAACTCTGCAGTCTGTGTGTAACCCCCTCCCTGAACTCTACACTATTTACATAGCATACTCTGAACTCTGCAGTCTGTGTGTAACCCCCTCCTTGAGCTCTACACTATTTACGTAGCACATCCTAAACTCTGCAGTCTGTGTGTAACCCCCTCCCTGAACTCTGCACTATTTACGTAGCACACTCTAAACTCTGCAGTCTGTGTGTAACCCCCTGCCTGAACTCTGCACTATTTACGTAGCACACCCTAAACTCTGCAGTCTGTGTGTAACCCCCTCCCTAAACTCTGCACTATTTACGTAGCACATCCTAAACTTTGCAGTCTGTGTTTAACCCCCTCCCTAAACTCTGCACTATTTACGTAGCACACCCTAAACTCTGCAGTCTGTGTGTAACCCCCTCCCTGAACTCTACAATATTTACGTAGCACATCCTAAAATCTGCAGTCTGTGTGTAACCCCCTCCCTGAACTCTACACTATTTACATAGCACACCCCAAACTCTGCAGTCTGTGTGTAACCCCCTCCCTGAACTTTGCACTATTTACGTAGCACACCCCAAACTCTGCAGTCTGTGTGTAACCCCCTCCCTGAACTCTGCACTATTTATGTAGCACACCCTAAACCCTGCAGTCTGTGTGTAAACCCCTCCCTGATCTCTACACTATTTACAAAGCACACCCTGAACTCTGCAGTCTGTGTGTAACCCCTCCCTGAACTCTGCACTATTTACGTAGCACACCCTGAACTCTGCAGTCTGTGTGTAACCCCCTCCCTTAACTCTGCACTATTTACATAGCACACCCTAAACTCTGCAGTCTGTGTGTAACCCTCTCCCTGAGCTCTACACTATTTACATAGCACACCCTATACTTTGCAGTCTGTGTGTAACCCCCTCCCTGAACTCTGCAGTCTGTGTGTAACCCCCTCTCTGAACTCTGCTCTCTGTACATAATGTGTATGGGCCTTATCCCTACAAAGTGAATAAATAGGATCCATTACTCACCATCACTGACATCCAGTCTGACGGGGTCGCTTCTAATAAAAAAGACTTCACACTGGTAGCTTCCACTGTCCCATGTTGCTGCTGATAGAATTACAAAGGTCTGATCTGTATGTTGTATCTCTGCACCATCCTTGTACCAGAGATAGTTGTGAGTTTTAGCATCAAAATTCCAATAATAGTTATACGTTTTTATAAAATTCTTATTAACATTGCAGGTAATTCGTATATTCTCTCCTGTGAAGATCGTGTCCCAGTATGGAGAGAAGGTGATCACAGGTCTCCTTGAAGACTCTGGAATGAAGCAAACTGTAGATATAAATTATTAACATGATGTCCCAGTTATTCCAAATGTTATGAAGTACAGTGGAACCTTGGATTACGAGCATAATCCGTTCCAGGAGAATGCTTGTAATCCAAATCACTTGCATATCAAAGCGAGTTTGCCATAGCAGTCAATGGGAACGAAAATAATTTGTTTTGCATTGACTTTAATGGCATGCAATACCGCTTGTGGCCAGAGGTGGGGGGGCGCCGTAGAGCTTCGGGAACACCCAGAAACTGAGTATTTCCGAACGGCCCTGAACTGTTTCGATCGGCTCTGCTTGGTTTTGGCACCCCCGCACCTCAGGTCAAATGCGGTACTGAACACCCCATTAGCTTGCATTCGGCTCGTTTTGCGAGACAACACTCGCAAACCGAGTCAGAATCTTTAAAAAAAAAGTTGCTCGTCTTTCAAAACGCTCGTTACCCGCTTTACTTGAAACCGAGGTCCCGCTGTAGTTATATAAATTGCTTGTGAACTCTTTAGTTCCATGAGTGTTCTCCCACCAGTGCACTAAATCTGCTTCAGACTGCGATATTCCTACAGTGTCACTTACCCTGTGACTGGACATTGAAGGGAAAAACAGCACAGTGATGAACTCTCACTCTTTGGATCTTTGCACTGTAAACAGCGTATCCATATCAGTCCCTGCAAGGAGCCAGGGCCGTCTTTAACCACTTCAATACCGGGCACTTTCCCCCCTTCCTGCCCAGGACAATTTTCAGCTTTCAGCGCTGTCGCACTTTGAGTGACAATTGCGCGGTCATGTGAGAATGCAGCAGCTACTGTAAGGGGAAAAGAGGGTCAGCATTGCCCATTTGCAGCCTTACTGTGCCCATTTGCATGCCTCACTTTGCCCATTGCAACCTCACTGTGCCCAACCTCCCTATGCCCATTGCAACCTCACTGTGCCCAACCTCATTGTGCCCATTGCCACCTCACTATGCCCATTGCAAACTCACTGTGCCCATTGTCACCCCTCTGTGCCCAACCTCATTGTGCCCATTGCCACCTCACTATGCCCATTGCAACATTATTGTGCCCATTGTCACCTCACTGTGCCCATTGCCACCTCATTATGCCCAACCTCACTGTGCCCATTGCAACCTCACTGTGCCCAAACTCACTGTGCCCATTGACACCTCACTGTGCCCATTGCCACCTCACTATGCCCATTGCCACCTCACTGTGCCCATTGCCACCTCACTGTGCCCAACCTCACTGTGCCCATTGCCACCTTACTGTGCCCAACCTCACTGTGCCCATTGCAACCTCATTATGCCCAACCTCACTGTGCCCATTGCAACCTCACTGTGCCCAAACTCACTGTGCCCATTGACACCTCACTGTGCCCATTGCCACCTCA
Organism: Rana kukunoris; assembly: GCA_029574335.1. NCBI lineage: Eukaryota > Metazoa > Chordata > Amphibia > Anura > Ranidae > Rana > Rana kukunoris. Next base: position 28,524 of record JAJQKJ010002511.1, on the reverse strand, counting down.
CTATGCCCAACCTCGCTGTGCCCATTGCAACCTCACTGTGCCCAAACTCACTGTGCCCATTGACACCTCACTGTGCCCATTGCCACCTCACTATGCCCAACCTCACTGTGCCCATTGCCACCTCACTGTGCCCAACCTCGCTGTGCCCATTGCCACCTCACTGTGCCCATTGCCACCTCACTGTGCCCATTGCAACCTCTCTGCGCCCATTGCAACCTCACTGTGATCAACCTCACGGGACACCAGCGGACATCGAGTCATGGTCATAGAGCTCGCAGCAGGGGTGCACGCACGCCCGGATGGCGGGAATTTTAAAGTGACGTAAATATTGCCACCCCACTGTGCCCATTGCAACATCACTGTGCCCAACCTCGCTGTGCCCATTGCAACCTCACTGTGCCCAACCTCATTGTGCCCATTGCAAATTTACTGTGCCCATTGCAACTTCACTGTGCCCATTGCAACCTCACTGTGCCCAACCTCATTGTGCCCATTGCCACCTCTCTGTGCCCATTACAACCTCACTGTGCCCAACCTCATTGTGCCCATTGCCACCTCTCTGTGCCCATTACAACCACACTGTGCCCATTGTCACCTTAGTGTGCCCATTGTCACCTCATTGTGCCCAACCTCACTGTGCCCATTGCAACCTCACTATACCCAAACTCCATGTTCCCATTGACACCTCACTTTGCCCATTGCAAACTCACTGTGCCCAACCTCACTGTGCCCATTGCCACCTCACTGTGCCCAACCTCATGGGACACCAGCAGACATCGAATCATGGTCATGAAGCTCGCAGCAGGGGTGCACGCACGCCCGGACGGCGGAAATTTTAAAGTGATGTAAATATCGCCACCTCACTGTGCTCAACCTCACTGTGCCCATTGCAACCTCACTGTGCCCATTGCAACTTCACTGTGCCCATTGCAAGATCACTGTGCCCAACCTCACTGTGCCCATTGCCAATTTAACTGTGCCCATTGCCAACCTCACTGTGCCCAACCTCACGGGACACCAGCACACATCGATACATGGTCATGAAGCTCGCAGCAGGGGTGCACGCACGCCCGGATGGCGGAAATTTTAAAGTGATGTAAATATCGCCACCTCACTGTGCCCAACCTCACTGTGCCTATTGCAACCTCACTGTGCCCAACCTTACTGTGCCCATTGCCATCTCACTATGTCCAACCTCACTGTGCCCATTGCAACCTCACTGTGCCCATTGCAACCTCACTGTGCCCATCACAGCCTCCCTGTGCCCGAGTCAGTGCACCTGAAATTCTTGACAGGCTGCGGGCATCCATGCATAGTGCATAGTCTCCTCCTGGTCCCGTTCTGTGATAGGCGTTTCCCAGCAGCCTATCACAGACGTCTTCTCATCCTCAGTTTCCCAGCAGACACTGTGTTCAGTGTTCCGCCAACCACGGGCGTATTTTCATCCTCAGACAAGAGAATGTCCGTGATTGGCCGAACACTGAACACGGTGTCTGCTGGGAAACTGAGGATGAGAAGACGTCTGTGATAGGCGGAACTATGTCTGCTGGGAAACGCCTGTCACGGGAGGTACCAGGGGGAAGCCGCGACTTTTAAACAATGGACGCCCGCAGCCTGTCAGGTACAATGCCTCGAGGATAAGCCGAGGGGGGGATTTTGAGCCCTAAAAAAAGGTCTGGAAAACTGGGCTTATACTCGAGTATATACAGTCTATATAATTATATAACATATTGAGGGAGGGTTACATACCTGCTATGTGCAAAGCTGCCACTATAAAAAAAGAAGAACGGTGAATCAACTGACAACAATAACAAAAAATATTACAATGGACAACACATACTGTGGATCTTTTGTACGGTGCCTTGAAAAAGTATTCATACCCCTTAAAACCCCACATGTTGTCATGTTACAACCAAAAATGTAAATGTGTTTTATTGGGATTTTATGTCAGACCAGTGATGGAGAACCTCGGCACCCCAGATGTTTTGGAACTACATCTCCCATGATGCTTCACTACACTGCAGAGTGCATGAGCATCATGGGAAATGTAGTTCCAAAACATCTGGGGTGCCGAGGTTCTCCATCACTGTCATAGACCAATACAAAGTGACACATAATTGTGAAGTGGAAGGGAAATTATAAATGGTTTTAATTTTTACAAATAAATATGTGAAAAGGGTGGGGGGCATTTGTATTCAGCCCCCCCCTTTACTCTGATACCCCTAACTGGAACCAATTGCCTTCAGAAGTCACCCAATTAGTCAATAGTCCACCTGTGTGTAATGTAATCTCAGTATAAATACAGCTGTTCTGTGAAGCCCTCAGAGGTTTGTTAGAGAACCTTAGTGAACAAACAGCACCATGAAGGACAAAGAACACACCAGACAGGTCAGGGATAAAGTTGTGGAGAAGTATAAAGCAGGGTTCGGTTATAATAAAATCTCCCAAGCTTTGAAGATCTCACTGAGCTTCTGTTCAATCCATCATCGGAAAATGGAAAGAGTATGGCACAACTGCAAACCTACCAAGACATGGCCGTCCACCTAAACTGACCGGGCCGGGCAAGGAGAGCATTCATCAGAGAAGCAGCCAAGAGGCCCATGGGAACTCTGGAGGAGCTGCAGAGATCCACAGCTCAGGTGGGAGAATCTGTCCACAGGACAACTATTAGTGGTGCTCTCCACAAATCTGCCCTTTATGGAAGAGTGACAAGAAGAAAGTCATAAGAAGTCCTGTTTGCTGTTTGTGAGAAGCCATGTGGGGGAGGGGACACAGCAAACATGTGGAAGAAGGTGCTCTGGTCACATGAGACCAACATTTAACTTTTTGGCCTATAAGCAAAACTCTGTGTGTGGAGAAAACTAACACTGCACATTGCCCTGAACACACCATCCCCACCGTGAAACATGGTGGTGGCAGCATCATGTTGTGGGAATCCTTTTCTTCAGCAGGGACAGGGAAGCTGGTCAGAGATGATGAGAAGATGGATGGAGCCAAATACAGGGCAATCTTAAGCCCTGTACACACGATCAGTCCATCGGTTCACTCATGGACTGATCTGACTGATGGACTGATGTGCCTACACACCATCGGTTCATGAACCGATCGTGTCAGAACGCGGTGACGTAAAACCCAACGACGTGCTGAAAAAAAACGAAGTTCAATGCTTCCAAGCATGCGTCGACCTCTGTTTTTTGACCGAAGGATAACGGACCAATGGGGCCTACACACGATCAGTTTGGACCGATGAAAACGAACCTCAGTCCGTCTTCATCGGTTTGAACCGATCGTGTGTACGAGCCATTAGAAGAAAACCTGTTAGGCGGCGTACACACGTACGAGAACCTCGACGGGCGGAACACATCGTTCCGCCCGTCGAGGTTCTCGCCCGGCCGTCGAAATCGGCGACCCGCCCGTCGGGAATGGCAACCAGCTATTCATCCCGACGGGATTCCCGACGGGTGGGGCGAGCCAGGAGCGTACACACGGCCGAGATTCTCGCTGGAATGCAGCTTCCAGCGAGGTTCTCGCTGGTTTCTAGTGAGAACTTTGGTCGTGTGTACGCCACCTTAGAGTCTGCAAAAGACTTGAGACTGGGGTGGAGATTCACCTTCCAGCAGGACAACGACCCTAAACATACAGCCAGAGCTACAATGGAATGGAATAGAGTAAAGCATATTCATGTGTTAGAATGGCCCAGTCACAGTCCAGACCTAAATCCAATTAAAAATCTGTGGCAAGACATGAAAATTGCTGTTCACAGACGGTCTCCATCCAATCTGACAGAGCTTGAGATATTTTACAGAGAAGAAGAATGGGGAACAATGTCCCTCTCTAGATGTGCAAAGCTGGTAGAGACACCCCCAAAAAGGCTTGCAGCTGTAATTGCAGAGAAAGGGGGTTCTACAAAGTATTGACTCCGGGGGGCGCCATACAAATGTACCCCCCATACTTTTCACATTTTTTATTTGTAAAAAAAAAAAAAATGGAAACCATTTATAATTTCCCTTACACGGCACGATCATGTGCCACATTGTGTTGGTCTATCACATAAAATCCCAATAATATACATTTAAGTTTTTGGTTGTAACATGAGAAAATGTGGGAAGTGTCTAATAAATGCTTATTAGACCATATGTTTCTCCTAAAGGGTTCATTGCTGGACACGGCCACTTATGGGCCATACGTGATGCACTGCTAGTCTGTCATGACACAACAGTTAATCTTGTTATACGGGACGTGGTTTAGCCTTACTCAATAGGAGGATTCATTATCATTTTGGAGGTATTTGTTTGCTTCCTTTCTGTGTAAGAATATAACCATAATGATAACTGTGAATATTTCACACATTTTACATTATTTATTTGTTTATCTCTCTCTTTATGTAATAAATATTTGAGATGTATATATAGCTACTTGTGTTGAACTACGGGGCGTAATTCCTTGTTTACTTATGAAGTTTCTATGTATTTATTATAGATTACTTTCTATGTCCGTGCGTCCCTGAAGAAGCCCTTTGTAGGGCGAAACATGTAGGATTACTAGCATGGGATACACAAGAAAGCTGGTGCATGGTGTTGTAACTCTCCTTCCTTGTGTTTTTTAGCATATGTGTATATGTAAAAATAGATTATATTTATTAAAGCGGAGTTCCACTAAAAAATTGAACCTCCGCTTAACCCACTCCTCACATGCCACATTTGGCATGTAATTTTTCTGTTGGGGGGAGTGGGGACTTCAGGAGGAGTGGGACTTCCTGTCCCACTTCCTCCTTCCGCCAAGGGGCTAGTTAGGCGATTAACTTAATTGCCTATCTTCAGCCACTACCTGTAGGGGATCGCCTAGGACACGTCACAGGTCCTAGGCGATCACCTGTTCAATTGGACGGCGCAGCGCCGCACCGTTCGCACATGCGCAGTGTCACTTGGGCATGCGCAGTGGGTGCCCGGCCGTGAAGCCGAAAGCTGTCACGGCCGGTGCCCACACTTACAATAAAGACGCCGGCCTGGAAGAGGGGTAGAGGAGCAGAGCCCCGGCCGGCGCGTCGCTGGAACCCTGGAGCAGGTAAGTGTCTGTTTATTAAAAGCCAGCAGCTACACTTTTTGACTTTAACAAGGACTGCCTCCTGCAGATATACGTCGGCAAAATAGCACGGCTGGGCACAAGCACGTACCTGTACGTCCTCTTTAAGTGCCCAGCCATGGGTCGGTCTGACGCCCTCCGGCCCGCGGGACCCGATCGCCGCCGGAGTCCTGTGATCGGTCCCGGAAGCTGAAGAACGGGAGAGGCGAGTGTAGACACAGCTTTGCCGTCCTTCACAGTGGCAGCTTCATTGATCGTGTGTTTTCTAATATAGGGAAACATGATCAATGACATCACACATACAGCCCCACCCCCCTACAGTTAGAAACAGACATGAGGTCACACATAACCCCTACAGCGCCCCATAGTTGCTAACTCCCAAACTGCAATTGTCATTTTCACAGTGCATTTTTATAGCATTGTTTGCTGCGAAAATGACAATGGTCCCAAAAATGTGTCAAAATTGTCAGATGTGTCCGCCATAATGTCGCAGTCACAAAAAAAAACGCTGATCGCCGCCATTAGTAGTAAAAAAAAAAAAAATTATAAAAATGCCTTAAAACTATCCCCTAATTTGTAAACGCTATAAATGTTGTGCAAACCAATAGATAAACGCTTATTGCGATTTTTATTTTTTTACCAAAAATGGGGTAGAAGAATACGCATCGGCCTAAACTGAGGGAATTTTTTTTTTTATATATATATATATATATATATATATATATATATATATATTTGGGGGATTTTTATTATAGCAAAAAGTAAAAAATATTGCATTTTATTGCAAATTTGACGCTCTTGTTTTGTTTATAACGCAAAAAAAAAAAAAAAACGCAGAGCTGATCAAATATCACCAAATGAAATCTCTATTTGTGGGGAAAAAGAACGCCAATTTTGTTTGGGAGCCACGTCGCACGACCGCACAATTGTCAGTTAAAGCGACGCAAAAACTGCCCGGGTCCTTTAGCTGCATAAAGTTCCGGGTCTGGTTAATAATGATTTATATTATACAATACTGTGATTCCTTAATAATTTCTGTGGTCTTTGGCCAAAATGTTAATATTTAATATTAAAATACTCAAATGTTCCAACATGCATCCTTAAAATCCCACGCCACATCCCGGTATCGGGGATCTGTATATATTCTCTTTTTAGGGATGGAAATGCAGTTAGATGTAATTCTTTATTAGTGCATGCTCTATACTTTTCTTATTTCTATGTTATTAAATGCGTTTTAATTAGGGTTGTCCCGATACCACTTTTTTTAGGACCGAGTACAAGCACCGATACTTTTTTTCATGTACTCGACGATACCGAATACCCATACTTGTTTTAACCACTTTAGCCCCGGACCATATTGCTGTCCAAAGACCAGAGCACTTTTTGCGATTCGGCACTGCGTCGCTTTATCTGACAATTGCGCGGTCGTGCGACGTGGCTCCCAAACAAAATTGGCGTCCTTTTTTTCCCACAAATAGAGCTTTCTTTTGGTGGTATTTGATCATCTCTGCCGTTTTTATTTTTTGCGCTATAAACAAAAATAGAGCGACTATTTTGAAAAAAATGCAATATTTTTTACATTTTGCTATAATAAATATCCCCCAAAAATATATAAAAAAACATTTTTTTCCTCAGTTTAGGCCGATACGTATTCTTCTACATATTTTTCGTTAAAAAAAAACGCAATTAGCGTTTATTGACTGGTTAGCGCAAAATTTATAGCGTTTACAAAAAAGGGCGTAGTTTTATGGCATTTTTATTAATATTTTTTTTTTTTACTAGTAATGGCGGCGATCAGCGTTTTTTTTCGGTACTGCGATATTATGGCGGACACATCGGACACTTTTGACACATTTTTGGGACCATTGGCATTTTTATAGCGATCAATGCTATAAAAATGCATTGGATTACTATAAAAATGTCATTGGCAGTGAAGGGGTTAACACTAGGGGGCAGGGAAGGGGTTAAGTATGTTCCTATTTGTATTCTAACTGTATGGGGGGGGTGGCCTCACTAGGGGGCATCACTGATCTTCTGTTTATACATTGTATGAACAGAAAATCAGCGTTTCCCCCGCTGACAGGAACGAGAGGTATGTGTTTCCACACATACCTCCCATTCCCCGCTCTGTTAACGAGCAATCGCGGGTGCCCGGCGGCTATCGTCCCCGCCGGGCACACGCACGGGACTCGGGGGCATGCGGGGGGCGCCAAAAAAGTGGCCGAAAAAGAGAGGACGTAGAGCTACGTGCTCCCGCGAGACAGAGCCACCGTCCCGCAGTCATATGACGGCGGGCGGTCGGGAAGCAGTTAAATGTCATGTGACAGTTTTCAAACCACAATACAGTCTAAGGATATTTTCTTTAGAATTATGAAGAACTCTGACTTAAGACATTATAAAAGAATAAAAATGAATAAAAAAAAATGTATTTGCTTGTCACGCAGTAGTAAAAAACTCAAATAATTTTCATAGAACATGTTGATAAATACAAAAAAAGTATCGGGTGAAGCATCGGGAGCGTTTGCGCGAGTACAAGTACTCCCACAAATACTCGGTATCGGTATTGGGACAACCCTAGTTTTAATAGCTAAATGCAATTCTATTTTTGCCTTACACATAAACCAATAATTAATTCATGCGGGATAAAAAGAATAAAATATAATGTACTTACAGACCAACAGCATAGATAAAGAAGGACCCATGTTGGCTTGGAAGAGGTAAGTACAAATACGTAAAGGTGATACAACCTTTCTATGTTGCTGTGTTATACAAGACAGAGGGAGGAGGGATGTGATTGCCAACACCGCAATACTGAGGAGGCGTATAAAAAGAGTTTTGCAATCTCACAGACACCCTCCAAAATCTTGTGAAAAACAATTCCAGAAAATCCAAGCATGTTATTGCTATGGGGGGTGGGGATGCATAAAAATGGTCTTGGTTTCAGAATAGGATGTCCATGAAGCTCATATAGAGGAATGATGGTCACATGTCCCCAGACTTCCAGCCATATAGCCATAGCACTCATACACTAGAGCAGTGATGGGGAACCTTGGCACCCCAGATGTTTTGGAACTACATTTCCCATGATGCTCCACTATACTGCAGAGTGCATGAGCATCATGGGTAAAGTAGTTCCAAAATATCTGGGGTGCCATGGTTCACCGTCACTGCACTAGGGTGACCAGACATCCCTGGTTTCCGGGTACAGTCCCTGGATTGGGGACACTGTCCCCAAACCAAGTCTGTCCCCGGATTGAATTTGAACAGGGACTGGGGCAATTTCAAAGACAGTGGGCCAGATTCTCAGAGGTGCTACGACGGAGTATCTCAGATACCCCGTCGTATCGCCGTTTTTTTTTTTTGGCTCGTATCTATGCGAGTGATTCCTAGCATCACTTTGGCATAGATACGCTTCAACATCCGACAAGTGTAATACCATTACACTTGCGGATCGTAGTTGTAATGACATCTCCGGCCACTAGGTGGCCTTTACGTTGTTTTCTCATTTGCCTATGCAAATGAGGCTACTACGCCGATTCCCGATCGCTTTTACGCCGCACCGTCGTCACGTATGTCGTTTTCCTTCGCGTAAGGTTACCCCTGCTTCTATGAGGAGTAACCTTACGAAGTACCGTCGGGTGCCGTCGGATGCCATGTTAAGTATGGCGTCGGGTCAGCGTCGGCTTTTTCCGTCGCTTACGTCGTTTTACTAACTCGTTTGCGAATAGGGCATTGCGTAGTGATGATCACGTCGTTTTGACGTCAGTTTCAACTACGCTTTCCGACGCTTTTTCTGAGCTGGAGCATGCGCACTGGGCTTTTTCCCCGGCCGGCGCATGCGCAGTTCGTTCGACGCGGGGGCGCGCTTCATCTAAATAGAAGCCACCCCCTTTGAATTACGCGGGCTTACGCTGGGCCATTTTCGCTACGCCAACGCAAACTAGGGAGCAAATGCTTAGAGAATACGGCACTTGCTCTAGTACGATGCGGCCGCGTAGTGTAAATGCGTTACGCTAGGCCGTCGCATTTGTATGAGAATCTGGCCCAGTCAGTGCAGAATAAAGAAAACAATTACACACCTCCGCTCTGCTGCTCCTACTAGCTTAGGGGGTGTATTTTTCCATTATCTGTGCCCCTTTCTGATGATCATGTGCTGGTCGAAGCGGAGGGAATATTTCTTCAGTTTCAGGTGCCCATTCCGCTCCGCTCGCATTTTCTTCTGCCTTGGCTTAAAGCGGAGGTTCACCCTATTTTACATGTTTGTCTGAATAGAACAACCCGCCGTTGTGTAAGCACACTGCATTTTTTTTTGTGCCATTTCCTTACCTGTGTACAATGCCTGCCGCCGAGAATGTGTTTTCAGCACGCCAGCATCGCGCTGAATCTCGGCGACAGGCTGCCGACATCTCGCACTCGCTGGAATAGTAAAAGTACATTCCAGCGAGCGCGTCATAGAAGCGACGGGGATCCGACGCGGATTCCCGCCAATTCTACACGTGGGCGGAGTTTGTTATGAATCCTGAAGGAGAAATCCCCGCCGGATTTTTAAAGAAAAATCCGGCATGGGTTCCCCCCTCAGGAGCATAACGGGCCCTTAGGTCGGTTATGGGTTGTAAGGAGACCCCCTACGCCGAAAAAACGGCGTGGGGGTCCCCCCACAATCCATAACAGACCCGTATCCAAAGCACGCCGGCCGGCCGGTCAGGAAGGGAGTGGGGGCGAGCGAGCGCCCCCCCCCTCCTGAGCCGTACCGGGCAGCATGCCCTCAACATGGGGGGGGTCAGGTGCTCTGGGGTAGGGGGCGCACTGCGGCCCCCCACCCCAGAGCACCCTGTCCCCATGTTGATGAGGACAGGGCCCCTTCCCGACAACCCTGGCCGTTGGTTGTCGGGGTATGCGGGCGGGAGGCTTATCGGAATCTGGAAGCCCCCTTTAATAAGGGGGCCCCCAGATACCGGCCCCCCACCCTAAGTGAATGAGTATGGGGTACATTGTACCCCTACCCATTCACCTGCAAAACAAAAGTTTAAACACAAATAAACCACACAGTGTATTGAAATATTTTATTAGTTGGCCGCCGGGGGGGGGTGTGTATGATCGCTTTTAGAAAAGCGCCCCCCTCCGGCGGGCTTCTGTGGGGGGGTGGGTGCCGCCGTCTGGTTCTTTTCCGCCGCCGGGGGGGCGCTTTGATAAAAGCGCCCACCACCCGGCGGGCTTCTTTCGACGTCTTCGGCGGCTGGGGGGTCTTCTCCCACTCTCCGGGGTCTTCTCCCGCTCTCCGGGGGTCTTCTCCGCTCTCCGGGGGTCTTCTCCGCTCTCCGGGGGTCTTCTTCTTCTTCAGGACTCGCCGCCGCTATCTTCGTGTGTTAGCTCAATTACTAGCGGCGGCGGTCCCCTCTTCTGCGACGTCGGCGTCTTCTTCTTCTTCTTCTTCTGCTCTCCAGATGTTGACGCGACGCTTCCTCCCGCTGTTATGCCCGGCGCGCGGCGCGCAGCGAAATATATAGGCCTGTCTTGTGACGTCGCAGTCCCATCATGCTCCGGTAGGTACCACGTGATACCTACCGGAGCATGATGGGACTGCGACGTCACAAGACAGGCCTATATATTTCGCTGCGAGCCGCGCGCCGGGCATAACAGCGGGAGGAAGCGTCGCGTCAACATCTGGAGAGCAGAAGAAGAAGAAGAAGACGCCGACGTCGCAGAAGAGGGGACCGCCGCCGCTAGTAATTGAGCTAACACACGAAGATAGCGGCGGCGAGTCCTGAAGAAGAAGAAGACCCCCGGAGAGCGGAGAAGACCCCCGGAGAGCGGAGAAGACCCCCGGAGAGCGGGAGAAGACCCCGGAGAGTGGGAGAAGACCCCCCAGCCGCCGAAGACGTCGAAAGAAGCCCGCCGGGTGGTGGGCGCTTTTATCAAAGCGCCCCCCCGGCGGCGGAAAAGAACCAGACGGCGGCACCCACCCCCCCACAGAAGCCCGCCGGAGGGGGCGCTTTTCTAAAAGCGATCATACACACCCCCCCCCCGGCGGCCAACTAATAAAATATTTCAATACACTGTGTGGTTTATTTGTGTTTAAACTTTTGTTTTGCAGGTGAATGGGTAGGGGTACAATGTACCCCATACTCATTCACTTAGGGTGGGGGGCCGGTATCTGGGGGCCCCCTTATTAAAGGGGGCTTCCAGATTCCGATAAGCCTCCCGCCCGCATACCCCGACAACCAACGGCCAGGGTTGTCGGGAAGGGGCCCTGTCCTCATCAACATGGGGACAGGGTGCTCTGGGGTGGGGGGCCGCAGTGCGCCCCCTACCCCAGAGCACCTGACCCCCCCATGTTGAGGGCATGCTGCCCGGTACGGCTCAGGAGGGGGGGGGCGCTCGCTCGCCCCCACTCCCTTCCTGACCGGCCGGCCGGCGTGCTTTGGATACGGGTCTGTTATGGATTGTGGGGGGACCCCCACGCCGTTTTTTCGGCGTAGGGGGTCTCCTTACAACCCATAACCGACCTAAGGGCCCGTTATGCTCCTGAGGGGGGAACCCATGCCGTATTTTTCTTTAAAAATCCGGCGGGGATTTCTCCTTCAGGATTCATAACAAACTCCGCCCACGTGTAGAATTGGCGGGAATCCGCGTCGGATTCCCGTCGCTTCTATGACGGCTTTGTCTCCATCGCGGCAAGCCAGCTCGGCGCTGGCTCCCGCGATGGGGCTCGTAGGTGGTCAATCTCGCCGAGAAAGGGAGCGAGATTGACACAATATCCCAGTCACCTACTGTAAATGAGCCTTGAGTAGCTTGTCAATCAATGATTCTCGCGGGGGTGGGCGTGTATGTCATTTTCCATGAGAGAGCGCGTTGTCTCCTGGGAGTGAGTGCTGATTCTCCCAGTAGACGCCCTGTGCCGTAATACTGCGTTATCTCGCGGGTCATGTGACTCGGCAATCTTCACAATGGGGCGTGAGCTTCTTACGCCGGCCGTTGTTATGGCAACCGCGTAGTGTTGATGGCGACGCTCACCGTCAACACTGCACATGCGCGGGATAGAGCGGTGAATGCTGGGAGGTCAGCATTCACCGTATCCCGGAACACTACCCTGTGGGCTTCACAGTGCCCACAGTTAAAATGGAAAGGTCCATCGCTGCTTTTTATAAAATATTGTTTCCTCCTAAAGATTGATTACGCTGGCTAAAGGAGTGGGACACACTGGTAGTGGGGTACTAAAGGTAAGTGGGCAAGAAGAATGACAACAAAAAAAGATAACCCGCGGAACCCCCGCTTTAGGTCCCGGCCAGTCACCTGCTTGCTTATCTCCTTGCCTTTCCTGGCGGAGTGATCTTCCTCCGCTCCCCATCCAGTAGTAGCTTGAGAGGCTGTGGGTCGGGCTTTGACGGGCAGAAAGTCGCTAATTGCCGCCATTACTGGTAAAAAAAAAAAGAAGATGTCTCAGGATTTTAATTAAAAAATCTGGTCACCTTATCATACACTCTCCCTGAATGGTGTAACTGGGGAGTGGGCAGAGGGTAAGAATAAGTAGTTGGGGTAGCAATTCGATGAACCTGTTACTTTGTTTAAAATGGGCTAAAACACAAGAAGACTTCTTCCGGGGGAAATAGACTGTTGGTTAACATTTCACAGTTTAATTTAATTGGAAATGTGACGCAACTGGAAATTCTGAATAAATGTTTGAAACATTTAAACTATGAGAGCAAATACACAGGAACTGCATGCGAAGATGTTCATATAACAACCTCATTATTTCCTCTTCAGGGCAGCCAATCTTTATCTCCGGTGAAGTGTCTATTTAGGGTGAATGGTGAACACAGTGGCAATGAAGGAATGTCCGCAGGATAGGAAGTCTTTTTATAAGTGCTCTTTATTACCCAGCCGGGTAAAGACGGTCAAACAGGTGATGGGAAGGATAAACAAGGGTTGAGGGAGGATAGCAGACTGAGCCGCCGTACACACGGCCGAGGTTCTCGCTGAAAACCAGCGAGAACCTCGCTGGAATGTGCATTCCAGCGAGGACCTCGGCCGTGTGTACGGTCTCGGCGAGCTTCCCGTTGGGAAGCCCGTCGAGCCGAAATAGAGAGCACGCTCTCTATTTCCTCGACGGCCCGCCCGGAAGAATGGCTGGTTGCCATTCCCGACGGGCGGGTCGCCGATTTCGACGGCCGGCAGGGAACCTCGACGGGCGGAACGATGTGTTCTGCCCGTCGAGATTCCCTGCCGTGTGTACGCCGCCTCAGGCTTTGGATATTGAAGCAGTCCTGCTTCCGACAATAATCAGTCTCTGCGCCACTCCAGCCTGAGTGGGTATAGCGTACCTGGACAGGCTTCTCTCACAGACCTGGCAGCCAGAGTATCACTCGAACTTAAGAAGGATGCCTCTGCCACAGGCTCTTCTAAATGACCGTCAGGAAAGTGCCGCTGCCACCGGCCTTCCCTGAGTGTTGGACCGGAGGTGTTCCTCCCGAATAAAGGTTCTCCTGAATCTTCCCTTAATGTTGCCAGAGTACCGACTGAGAGAGGAAATGGTCCCTCAATGTACAGTACCTTGATCCTCGATGGATTGTCTAGGCCCTATTGGATCGCCTGCCTCCGGGCTCTCCTCAGACGGACTCTCCACCAAACAGCAGAACTCGCTTGGGACCTCCGATGGTGGGAACCCAGTGAGTCCCCATTGTGTTCAAGGTGTTCCGGACCAGCTTGGCTCCGGAACCAGGAACTCCACGTGGCACCCACACTCCGGCCAGGTAGGCCATAACACACGGGGCGCGGTGATGTGCGGTCACCCTAAAGGTGGGTGCCACACCTGAGGAACGAAGACCCCCACCGAATTCCATCGGCCCCATAACTACCCTCTCCCAGCATGCCCCGCGAGGTTCAAACCTCTCGATTGGCTGCTGGTAAAGACCCCCTGAACCTCAGCTTCTACTGCTGCCACCTGCAGGTCGAGCCCACAGCACAGCCAAGCTGGAACAGAGAGCCCTAAACAATCATAATTGAGATCAGAGTAAGTTACACTCTGATATTTTCCCACTAAATTTAAATAGCGTCCGTACTTGGAAGTACAGGGGCGCTACATTTACTTCTCAGATTGCCTCTTGTTGCACAATGGTTGCCCTCCATGGAGAGTAAAACTCAATTTTCAGCAAATATTTCTCTAGTATCTCTTCGTTGCCTAAGCACTTTTTTTTTTTTTTTATCCAAAGTCAACATAAACATACAGAACCACGCTTTATATGCAAAGAGTTACATACCGTAGCATAGCTTACAAATTCACAGTGCAAATTGGCTGTATCCAAAACTCAGGTGTGGCTCACCAAGGACTATCCCTACCATCAGCGGTGCAGTTTTACCCCCCGCTAGCGGGCAAAAAAGGGTTAGTACCACGGCAATGTGCCTCTGCAGAGGTGCATTGCCGGCGGTATAGCCGTGGTTTCCCATTACGTTCAATTGGAATGAGCAGTAGAGGAGCGGTAAACACACCGCTCCTTCACCGCTCCAAAGATGTGCCTTCAAAGTACTTTTGAAACAGTCCTGCAGCTGCGGATTTCAGGTCGGGTTGCAGGCGCTATTTTTAGCGCAATAGCGCCTGCAAACCGCCTCAGTGTGAAAGGGGTCTAAGTTTCTTCGCCCATATTATTCGGACCAGTATATTGTGAAAGTATACTTAACCAGCATACCTAGCAATGACCAAATCCACCAGGACAAGTCCAGGCACATCTAGCCACGGGCCCCATAGTTTCTCAAACTTTCGAGTTCACCCCCTATGCTAATATACTATTTTCTCCATTCTAAGCTTAGTCCCAACTACAATGACCCATTCCTTAACTGTGGGAGGTAGGGTGACCACATTTCCAAACTGCCATTTGGAGACACACCCCCTCTCTCACCTTCCCCCCAAAAAAGATGAGGGGGGGTGAGGGGTGATGTAGTCTCCAGGTTGATGGGGGATTTGGCAGCGGGTTATTTGTCAGGTGAATATGCCACTTGCCACCAGATGCAGTGCCGCTTGCCACCCATAGCCTGCCACCAGATGCAGTGCTGCTACCACTCCCTCTGCATGAGCCCCGTGCGTAGAAGGAAAGGAGTGGCGTCACTATCTGGAGAGTGAAGATCACCCCAGTCCCTGCTGCTTGCTGGAGAAGGAGGAGGTGCCGAAGTGGGTGGGGACAGCAGTGCTGCACTAGGCGCAGGCCTCGCTCCCGGCCTCACTGTCTGAGAGTAAATGGTCACTGGTTGCAAGATGCCAGGCAGCGTCGGCCCTAGCAACCAGTTCCAGAAATGTAGTTATTAGTTAGGAAGGGGTGGCCGTGTCCTCTATTTCATTCCGGGACATTGTATTGTTGTCCCAGAATGAAGGTGCCCGGGACCCGGGACAGAAATGTCAATTGCGGGACACGTGGGCACCCTAGTGGGAGGGTCCTCCGACTTCCAGTGGAGCATTATCATCCTACGTGCCAAGAACAGGGTTCTAGGAACTGCTATTCTGACACATTCATCCTATTCAAATACCTAAAGCACATTTAATAAGCAGTGTTTTGGGTGGGTGGGCGTAGAGATCTGAAATATCCTGTCTATGGTGTCTGCCACTCCTTTCCAATAGGAGTGTTGCCCAAGCACTTCAAGCTCTCCACATTTTTTATTTCTTATGCCTGAAACAAAAGGCCGTGAGAGCTGCAGATCCAAAAACACAATGCTGTCAGAACTAGTGAGTATCCATCAGTTATTAAATACTATGGGCCAGATTCTCAGAGGCGTTACGACGGAGTATCTCAGATACCCCGTCGTATCGCCTTTTGTTTGTCCTCGTATCTATGCGAGTGATGCTTAGCATCACTTTTGCATAGATACGCTTCTACATCCGACAAGTGTAAAAGCATTACACTTTCGGATCTTAGGTGTAATGACAACTCCGGCCACTAGGTGGCCTTCACGTTGTTTTTTCATTTGCATATGCAAATGAGGCTAGTACGGCGATTCCCGAACGCTTTTACGCCGCCCCGTCGTCGCGTACGTCGTTTACGGACTCGTAAGGTTACCCCAGCTTCTATGTGGAGTAACCTTACGAGGTCACGTCGGATGCCGTCGGGTGCCGTCGGACGCCATGTTAAGTATGGCGTCGGGTCAGCGTCGGCTTTTTCCGTCGCTTACGTCGTTTTACTAACTCGTTCGCGAATAGGGAGTTGCGTAAATGACGCTCACGTCGTTTTGACGTCGATTTCAACGACGCTTCCCGACGTGAGCTGGAGCATGCGCACTGGGCTTTTTCCCCGGCCGGCGCATGCGCAGTTCGTTCGACGCGGGGGCGCGCTTAATTTAAATACAAGCCGCCCCATTTGAATTGCGCGGGTTTACGCTTGGCGATTTACGAGACGCCGGCGAAAACTACGGAGCAAGTGCTTTGAGAATAAAGCACTTGCTCTAGTACGCAGCGGCGGCGTAGTGTAAATGGCTTACGCTACGCCGCCGAAAATATATGAGAATCTGGCCCTATGGCGGGAGTTTGTGATCGCCATCATTTCACCCTCCATCAAGCACGCCGCTTCAGTACTTTTCTCAAGCCCATAGTGTGCAATAGACATGTGCAGACTGGAAAATTTTGTTTCGTTTTCGTTTGGAAAATACATTTATTTAGTTACTCCCGAAAATCGTTTTGATTTATTTAGTTTTTCGTTGGGGAATAGCTTTCGTCCGAAAATCCAATAATACTTGGTTTCTGTCGAATGGTCAAAAGAATATTCGACAGAACGTCGAATCTTTTTGGTTGCTGGTTGATGATCAAAAGAATATTCGATGGAACGTCGAATCTTTACGTCTCATAAATCGAAATCTATTCTCTGTAATGTCGAATCTATTATTTCTATAGTGTCGAATCTTTTCTCTATAATGTCGAATCTTTTCTCTATGATGTCAAATCTTTTCCCTATAATGTCAAATCTCTCTATATCAAATTTTTACCGCAACGGAAACGAAAATAAAGCATTTTTTTTGTCGGATATTTTGGTTTTCGTTCCTTGCACTTTCGTTATCGTTTGTTAAAACGATAACGGAAAAACCTGATTTTCAGACGAAAATGCATTCTAACGAAAACGAATGCACATGTTTAGTGTGCAATGAAATCAGAGTTAGTACGGGAGAGGGGTCTGTAGAACTGTGCAAGTCTGAAGGGAAGGCCAGAGTCCTGCATGTATGGCCAGCCTAAGGTCTATCTTCAGTGCCGCCTCCTCACTCTCCCGCACCGCCACTGAATACAATACACATTGCATGAATCTATGTATTGCCGCTGCCGCCGACTATTCAGATGGCCAGCCCCCTGGTGAGCACCAGCCATCTGAATAACGACAGCTGGTTGGCTGTGGAAGTGCCTATCAGAGCCAGCAGCTCTGATAGGCTTTCTGATTACAGCCCTCAGGCTGTAATCGGCTTCCAAATGCGTATCCAGGGGATGCACGGGAGATGTGTTCCTTCGATAACACTGACAGGTGTCTCAGCCAATCAGGTTCACCAGTTCTGGTTACCGGTAACCTGATTGGCTGAAGCGTCATCGAGGGAGGGAGAAGACATCGAGGGACCGTGGAAGGAGGATGGCCGACCCCAGAAAGGTAAGTGCTGAGCGGGGGGGCAGCATTTTACAGGGCACAGTGGCGACAATTGGCACAGTGGCGACAATTACAGGGCACAGTGGCGTCAATTAAAGGGCACAATGGACAATGGCAACAATTGACACAGTGGCAACAATTAAAGGGCACAGTGGGTCAATTAAAGGGCACAGTGGTGACAATTGACACAGTGGCAACAATTAAAGGGCACAGTGGGGACAATTGGCACAGTGGCAACAATTACAGGGCACAGTGGCGTCAATTAAAGGGCACAGTGGTGACAATTGACACAGTGGCAACAATTACAGGGCACAGTGGCAACAATTACAGGGCACAGTGGTGACAGTTAAAAGGCACAGTGGCGACAATTTAAGGGCACAGTGGCGACAATAACAGGGCACAATGGCCACAATTAAAGGGCCCAGTGGCGACAATTACAGGGCACGGTGGCGACAATTACAGGGCACAATGGCGACAATTGACACAGTGGCAACAATTAAAGGGCACAGTGGCGACAATTAAAAGGCACAGTGGCGACAATTAAAGGGCACAGTGGCAACAATTACAGGGCACAGTGGCGACAATTACAGGGCAAAATAGCGACAAATACAGGGCACAGTGGCGACAATTAAAGGGCACAATGGCGACAATTGACACAGTGGCAACGATTACAGGTCACGGTGGCGACAATTACAGGGCACGGTGGCGACAATTACAGGGCACAGTGGCGACAATTACAGGGCACAGTGGCGACAATTACAGGGCACAGTGGCGACAATTACAGGGCACAGTGGCGACAATTACAGGGCACAGTGGCGACAATTACAGGGCAAAATAGCAACAAATACAGGGCACAGTGGCGACAATTAAAGGGCACAATGGCGACAATTGACACAGTGGCAACAATTAAAGGGCACAGTGGGGACAATTGGCACAGTGGCGACAATTACAGGGCACAGTGGCAACAATTTCAGGGCACAGTGGTGACAATTAAAAGGCACAGTGGCAACAATTAAAGGGCACAGTGGCAACAATAACAGGGCACAGTGGCGACAATTAAAGGGCACAGTGGCGACAATTACAGGGCACAATGGCGACAATTGACACAGTGGCAACAATTAAAGGGCACAGTGGCGACAATTAAAAGGCACAGTAGTGACAATTAAAGGGCACAGTGGTGACAATTAAAGGGCACAGTGGCGACAATTACAGGGCACAGTGGCCTCAAATAAAGGGCACAATGGACAATGGCAACAATTGACACAGTGGCAACAATTAAAGGGCACAGTGGGGACAATTGGCACAGTGGCAACAATTAAAGGGCACAGTGGGTCAATTAAAGGGCACAGTGGTGACTTGCCTGGCAAGTTAGGGTAAGACAGCGCTATATAAGACTTGCATTATTAATTGACACAGTGGCAACAATTAAAGGGCACAGTGGGGACAATTGGCACAGTGGCAACAATTAAAGGGCACAGTGGGGACAATTGGCACAGTGGCAACAATTACAGGGCACAGTGGCGTCAATTAAAGGGCACAGTGGTGACAATTGACACAGTGGCAACAATTACAGGGCACAGTGGCAACAATTACAGGGCACAGTGGTGACAGTTAAAAGGCACAGTGGCGACAATTTAAGGGCACAGTGGCGACAATAACAGGGCACAATGGCCACAATTAAAGGGCCCAGTGGCGACAATTACAGGGCACGGTGGCGACAATTACAGGGCACAATGGCGACAATTACAGGGCACAATGGCGACAATTGACACAGTGGCAACAATTAAAGGGCACAGTGGCGACAATTAAAAGGCACAGTGGCGACAATTAAAGGGCACAGTGGCAACAATTACAGGGCACAGTGGCAACAATTACAGGGCAAAATAGCGACAAATACAGGGCACAGTGGCGACAATTAAAGGGCACAATGGCGACAATTGACACAGTGGCAACGATTACAGGTCACGGTGGCGACAATTACAGGGCACGGTGGCGACAATTACAGGGCCCAGTGGCGACAATTACAGGGCACAGTGGCGACAATTACAGGGCACAGTGGCGACAATTACAGGGCAAAATAGCAACAAATACAGGGCACAGTGGCGACAATTAAAGGGCACAATGGCGACAATTGACACAGTGGCAACAATTAAAGGGCACAGTGGGGACAATTGGCACAGTGGCGACAATTACAGGGCACAGTGGCAACAATTTCAGGGCACAGTGGTGACAATTAAAAGGCACAGTGGCGACAATTAAAGGGCACAGTGGCAACAATAACAGGGCACAGTGGCGACAATTAAAGGGCACAGTGGCGACAATTACAGGGCACAATGGCGACAATTGACACAGTGGCAACAATTAAAGGGCACAGTGGTGACAATTAAAGGGCACAGTGGCGACAATTACAGGGCACAGTGGCGACAATTACAGGGCACAGTGGCGACAATTACAGGGCACAGTGGCGACAATTACAGGGCACAATGGCGACAATTGACACAGTGGCAACAATTAAAGGGCACAGTGGGGACAATTGACACAGTGGCAACAATTAAAGGGCACAGTGGGGACAATTGGCACAGTGGCGTCAGTTAAAGGGCACAGTGGCGACAATTACAGGGCACAGTGGCGACAATAACAGGGCACACTAGCGACAATTAAAGGGCACAATGGCGACAATTGACACAGTGGCAACAATTAAAGGGCACAGTGGGGACAATTAGGACACCCAATAACACACAGCTCCTTTCTCTATCTGCAGCGTAGAGAGCGTCCTGACTCACCTGTAGTAGGAAGGGAGGGGGCGAGCACGACACTCCACACCAGGGAGAAAGCCTTGCATTACTGTGTGGAGTTACAGACAGAAGAACAGGAAGTGAGGATTTCTCCGAAGAATTAAGGACAGTTAAAAGCAAAATGGAAGGATGAGGTAAGTGAAGGAGGACTGCACTAAGGTAAAGGAAGCTATTTAGGAAAAAAAAAATTGTACCTTTACAACCCCTTTAAGCAAGCTCTGAGACGCAGTGGAGGACAGAATAGCCTGGTGTACTATGGGCCATGAGGTCACGGAGTTGATAAGTTTCTGGTTGATAAATAATATCCTCGGTACACCAGACTACTCTTATCACATTCCATAACATGAGGTTACCCAATAAAAATAGGATATAGATAGCAGAAATATTGCTTCCTTTGGCCAAATACAGGAAGATATACAGTACATAATATCTTCCTCTTTTCATTTACACTGCATATTTGCTTCTATTTTTTTTTTTTATGCTGACAAGTTTCAATGACTAAAAGAAAAAGACATCCAGAGTGTACTGGCATCATAAAGATAAACAGTGGTGGCTGGTGCTCCAAATATTTGGGGGGGGGGGAGCAAACAAACAATTGCAGCCTTACTGTGCCCATCAAATGCAGCCACTGGGCCCATCAAACGCAGCCACTGTGCCATCAATTGTCGCCGCCGTGCCTTTTAATTGTCGCCACCGTGCCTTTTAATTGTTGCCACTGTGCCCTGTAATTGTCGCCACTGTGCCCTGTAATTGTCGCCACTGTGCCCTTTATTTGTCGCCACTGTGCCTTTTAATTGTTGCCACTGTGCCCTGTAATTGTCGCCACTGTGCCCTGTAATTGTCGCCAATCTGCCAATTGTCCCCACTGTTCCTTTTAATTGTCGCCACT
Organism: Rana kukunoris; assembly: GCA_029574335.1. Classification (NCBI taxonomy): domain Eukaryota; kingdom Metazoa; phylum Chordata; class Amphibia; order Anura; family Ranidae; genus Rana; species Rana kukunoris. Next base: position 7,156 of record JAJQKJ010002511.1, on the reverse strand, counting down.
GTGCCCTGTAATTGTCGCCACTGTGCCCTGTAATTGTTGCCACTGTGCCCTGTAATTGTCGCCACTGTGCCCTTTAATTGTAGCCACTGTGCCTTTTAATTGTCGCCACTGTGCCCTTTAATTGTTGCCACTGTGTCAATTGTCGCCATTGTGCCCTGTAAGTGTCGCCACTGTGCCCTGTAATTGTCGCCACTGTGCCCTTTAATTGTCGCCACTGTGTCAATTGTCGCCATTGTGCCCTGTAATTGTCGCCACTGTGCCCTGTAATTGTCGCCACTGTGCCCTTTAATTGTTGCCACTATGTCAATTGTCGGCATTCTGCCCTTTAAATGTCACCACTGTGCCCTGTATTTGTCGCTAATGTGCCCTGTAATTTTCGCCACTGTGCCCTTTAATTGTCGCCACTGTGCCCTTTAATTGTCGCCACTGTGCCCTGTATTTGTTGCTATTGTGCCCTGTAATTGTCACCACTGTGCTTTTTAATTGTCGCCATTGTGCCCTTTAATTGTTGCCACTGTGTCAATTGTCGCCATTGTGCCCTGTAATTGTCACCACTGTGCCCACTGTGCCCTGTAATTGTTGCCACTGTGCCCTTTAATTGTCGCCACTGTGCCCTTTAATTGTCGCCACTGTGCCCTTTAATTGTCGCCACTGTGCCCTGAAATTGTGTGTAGTTACAGACAGAAGAACAGGAAGTGAGGATTTCTCAGAAGAAGTAAGGACATTTAACCACTATGACGTCCTCAGGATATTGAGCCGTTGCGGCGATCGTTGTTGCAGGGTGTCAGTCTGACACCCCGCAACGCTGATCTAGGTAAATAGTCTCTGATGGAGACTCTTTAACACATAATCCGCCGTGTCCAATCACGGCTGATCATGATGTAAACAAGAAGAGCCGGTTATCGGCTTTTCCTCACTCATGTCTGTGAGACGCGAGTAGAGGAGATCCGATCGGCGGCTCCTCGGACAGGGTGATTTGTGCTGATCGATTATTGGCACAGCTGAGGATGCCCACACTAGACCACCAGGGATGCCCACCACCAGGTATGCCACCCTAGACCACCAGGGATGCCAATCAGTGCCCACAATGGATGCCAATCAGTGCCCACAATGGATGCCAATCAGTGCCCACAATGGGCATCACTGATTGGCAGGCATTGTTGTTGATACAATATAATACAGTATATCCATGCCCATCCGTGCCACCCATCCATGCCTATCCGTGCCATCTGTCAGTGCCCATCCATGCTGCATATCCGTTCCCATCCATGCCGCCTATCTGTGCCTATTGGTGCTGCCTATCTGTGTCCATCTGTGTCGCCTATCCATGTCCATCCATGCCGCCTATCTGTGGCCATCTGTGCCGCCTATCTGTTCCTATCCGTGCCGCCTATCTGTGCCCATCCGTGTCGCCTTTCCGTGCCCATCCATGCCGCCTATATGTGCCCATCCGTGCCACCTATCTGTGCCCATCCGTGCCGCCTATCAGTGCCGTATCAGTGCTGCATATTAGTGCCCATCAGTGCCCATCAATTCCACTTTATTAGTGCCACCTCATTGGTGCCCATCAGTGCCGCCCTATCAGTGCCCGTCAGTGCATCCCCATCAGTGAAGGAGAAAATGTACTTATTTACAACGTTTTATAACAAAAAAAAAGCATTGGTTTTTCAAAATTTTCGGTCTTTTTTTTTTTGCAGAAAATAAAAATCCCAGATGTGATCAAATACCACCATAAGAAAGCTCTATTTGAGGGAACAAAATGATACAAATGTAGTTTGGGCGCAGTGTTGCAGAACCGCGCAATTGTCATTCAAAGTGCAACAGCGCTGAAAGCTGAAAATTGGTCTGGCCAGGAAGGTGTATAAGTGCCCCCCCCCCGGTATGAAAGGGGTTAAAAGCAAAATGGAAGGACGAGGTAAGTGAAGGAGGACTGCACCAAGGTAACGGAAGCTATTTAGGGAAAAAAAATTCCTTTACGACCCCTTTAACTTCACATGGATTCTCACAAACTGCAAACAGGACTTCTTATGTCTTTCTTCTTGTCACTCTTCCATAAAGGGCAGATTTGTGGAGAGCACCACTAATAGTTGTCCTGTGGAGAGCACCACTAATAGTTGTCCTGTGGAGATCACCACTAATAGTTGTCCTGTGGAGAGCACCACTAATAGTTGTCCTGTTGACAGATTCTCCCCCCTGAGCTGTGGATCTCTGCAGCTCCTCCAGAGTTATCATGGGCCTCTTGGCTGCTTCTCTGATGAATGTTCTCCTTGCCCGGCCCGGTCAGTTTAGGTGGACGACCATGTCTTGGTAGGTTGGCAGTTGTGCCATAATCTTTCCATTTTCCGATGATGGATTGAACAGAAGCTCCGTGAGATGTTCAAAGCTTGGAAGATTGTTTTATAACCTAACCCTGCTTTATCCTTCTCCACAACTTTATCCCTGACCTGTCTGGTGTGTTGCTTGGCCTTCATGGTGCTGTTTGTTCACTAAGGTTCTCTAACAAACCTCTGAGGGCTTCACAGAACAGCTGCATTTATACTGAGATTAAATTACGCACAGGTGGGCTCTATTTACTAATTAGGTGACTTCTGAAGACAATTGGTCCCACTATATTTTAGTTATCAGAGTAAAGGGGGCTGAATACAAATGTACCCCCCACACTTTTCACATATTTATTTTATAAAAAAAATGTGGAAAACCATTTATAATTTTCCTTCCACTTCACAATTATGTGTCACTTTGTGTCGGTCCATCACAGGGGTCTTCAAACCACGGCCCTGCAGTTGTTCAGGAACTACAATTCCCATCATGCCTTGTCATGTCTGTGAAGGTCAGAGTTTTGCAATGCCTCATGGCATGTGTAGCTCCACAACAGCTGGAGGGCTGTAGTTTGAGGATCCCTGGTCTGTCACATGAAATCCCAATAAAACACATTTACGTTTTAGGTTGTAAGATAGCAAAATGTGGAAAATGTTATGGGGTATGAATACTTTTTCAAGGCACTGTAGTTAGATTCTTATCCAAAGGGTCCCTTTGCTATTATTATTATTATTATTATTATTATTATAAAAGATGATTATTTTTTAAAGCGTTTTATCATTATTAAAGGACCAGTTTTTGCTATGAAATATTTTCTGTGATTACAAAAAGTTGAAACTCAAACAAGCCACAGATTGTAATATTTAATTTTGTACACAAGAGGGCGCCAAATCCCTCCATACAACAAAGCGTTGCGCACAGTTGCGCGCCTTCAAATATGTATGTCTTTTATTAACTACTGCTTGACCAGGCTGCTGTCATGCATGGACTAGAAAGCTTTATGATCTGAAAGCATTTTTTTTCTTCCCCACAGTCTGTACTAAAGACAGGAATCTGGAATTATGGGCCCCCTTACACAGCTTCAGGCATGGGCCTTCTGGAGCAAATTTAGGTCGGGGGGGCTTTGGGTGCTGGCGAACAAAAAAAGGGGACCTCTAGGTCCTTTAATAAAATTTAAAAAAAAATAAAAGAAATATATATATAAAAAAAAAAAATGGGGGTTGCCATCCGGGGCCCTGGGGACAAAAACTATAAATAAAATATATATATACAAAAAAAAAATGATAAAAAAGGTAGGTTGCCATCCGGGGCACATTAAAAAAAAAAAAAAAATAATAAAAATACATATAAAAAAAGGGGGGGGGTTGCCATCCAGGGGCCTGGGGACCTCTGGGCACTTTAGTAATAATAAAACAAAATGGACCCCTTTAATAATAAAAAAACAAAACAAAATATATATATATATATATGTTATATATATATTATATTATATATATATATATATATTATATAATATATATATATATATATTATATATTATATAAAAAGGGAGGTTTGCTTTTGGGGCACTTTAATAAAAACATAAAAAAAACTAAAATACATAAAAAAAATATATAAAAAAGGGGGGTTGCCAACCGGGGCCCTGGGGACCTCTGGGCACTTTAGTAATAATAAAACAAAATGAGCGTTGCCATCGGCGCCCTGGGGACCCCTTTATAAAATAATATATATATTTATATATATATATATATATATATTATATATAATATATATAATATATATATACAGTATATAAATAAAAAGGGAGGTTTGCTTTTGGGGCACTTTAATAAAAACATAAAAAAACTAAAATACATAAAAAAATATAAAAAAATATATAAAAAAAGGGGGGGGGTTGCCTGGTGACCTCTGGGCCCTTTAATAAAAAATAAAAATATAAAAAAAATGATAAAAAAAGGCATTGTTATCTGGGGACCTCTGGGCACTTTAATAATAAAAAAAATATATATATAAAAAAAAGGGAGGGTTGCCATCCGGGGCCCTGGGGACCTCTGGGCCCTTTAATAAAAAAAAAAAATATTAAAAAAATATATAAAAAAAGGCATTGTTATCTGGGGACCTCTGGGAACTTTAATAAAAACAAAATATATATATATATATATATAAAAAAATATATATATATATTAAAAAAGGGGAGGGTTGCCATCCGGGGCCCTGGGGACCTCTGGGCCCTATAAAAAAAATAAAAAATAAAAGTATTACAAAAAATATATAAAACATAAATAAAAAAGGGGAGGTGCTATTCGGGGCCCTGGGGATCTCCGGACCCCTTACAAATAATAATAATAAAAATAATAAAAAAGGGGGTTGCCATCCGGGCCCCTGGGGACCTCCAGGCCCCTTACAGGTGTACTGGCTGTACCCCCCCTGATGGTGGCCCTGACTAAAGGTTTTAGGCCTCGTACACACGATCGAATTTGTCCACTGAAAACGGTCCGATGGACCGTTTCAGCAGACATCTCCGATCGTGTGTATGGGCTAGCAGACAGATTTGTCCATCGGACAAATTTCAAAGCATGCTTTGAAATTTGTCCGCTACAAACCCGTCCGTCGGATATGTCCGCTGGTTAGTACGGGAAACCAGCCACGTCACCGACACGTCAGCGCGCCGTCTGCTGGCGGGGATTTTGGTTTGCTCGTGTGTACACGTGAGCAAACCAAAATCCCAGCAGACAGATTTGTTCAAATCTGTCGGACGGACAGATTTGAACAAATCTGTCCGCTCGTGTGTATGGGGCCTTAGAATTCTGAGGAATATTGACTATAAGGCTGTCCATAGACATGAGATAATTGTCATCTAGTCTAGGCAATAATGATGAGAGAGGAAAAGGATCACATGTCTATAGAATATCTACAGGCACCTCCTGACCGATCTCTTATCTGTAATATATATTGGCATTTCCCAAGGTCATAAACCCTAGGTCTGCATATCTCAGATAGGGATGGGCCGAACACACCCCTGGGTTCGGTTCGCACCAGAACCTGCGAACAGACCAAAAGTTTGTGTGAACTTTAGAACCCTGTTAAAGTCTATGGGACTCGAACGTTTCATTTTTTTTTTAATTGACAGCGGAGTTCCCCTTAATATCCATACCAGACCTGAAGGGCCTGGTAAATGAATTTGGGGTGACCCCCAAGTTTTTTTATCTTTTTTTAAGAATGACTTTTCTCTGTATTGCCGGGAGCCGACAATTCATTATAGCCGCGAGTGATTTTAAATTACTTTTTTTCCTTCAGAAATGACACTTTGTGCAGGGACAGTTCTAAGCATGGGAAACAAGCTCTGCCTTACAGGCATACTATACACACCCCCCCCCCCACCAGGTGCGAAATTTAAAGGAATATTTCATTTTAGCATTATTAAATTCACTGCTGCCGAAAAAACTGCATATTTTAAAAAACTTTCTTTTTTTTTTGCATCGATACATGTCCCCTGGGTCCCAAACACTTTTTATGACAATAACTTGCATATTTACCTTTTAAAATTAGCACTTTACATTTCTCTCAACTTTAAAGGTCGTTCCACGGCTTTTCGAATTTGGCACAAACACCCAAATTGTTCGCTGTTCACCGAACATGCAAAAGGCAATGTTCGAGTCGAACATGAGTTGACTCGAATTCAAAGCTCATCCCTGATCTCAGATTGTTGATATTTTCCCCTGAGATCTTAAAGGGGTTGTAAAGGTACAGTTTTCCTAAATAGCTTCCTTTACCTTAGTGCAGTCCTCCTTCACTTACCTCATCCTTCCATTTTGCTTTTAATGTCCTTATTTCTTCTGAGAAATCCTCACTTCCTGTTCTTCTGTCTGTTACTCCACACAGTAATGCGGGGCTTTCTCCCTGGTGTGGAGTGTCGTGCTCACCCCCTCCCTTGGACTACAGTAGGGTGACCAGACATCCCAGTTTCAGGGGACAGTCCCCTGATTGAGGACACTGTCCCCGGACCAAGTCTGTCCCTGGTTCTGTCCCCAGATTGAATTTAATAGGGGGCAGGGGCAATTTTAAAGACAATCAGTGAGAATTAGGGAGGGAATATTTTCTTCAGCTTCGCTCGCATGTTCTTCTGCCTTGGCTCAATCCTGGCCAGACACCTGTCTATCTCCTTGCTTCCCTGGTGGAGTGATCTTCCTCCGCTCCCCACCCAGTAGTTGCCGGGGCCCCGGAGAGTGAGACTTGAGAGCCTGTGAAGTGGGCAGCGACGGGCAGAGAGTCGCTGATTGTTGCCATTACTAATAAAGAAAAAATATGTCCCCGGATTTAATTTAAAAAATCTGGTCACCTTAGACTACAGGAGAGTCAGGGATGCCCACTAACACAAGCTCCTTTCTCTATCTGCAACGTAGAGAGCGTCCTGACTCTCCTGTAGTCCAAGGGAGGGGGCAAGCACATACCTCCTTGTTGAGTGGGGGGGGGGGGTTCCGCGGATCGGAGTTGTTGAGTTGTTTTGTACTTATAGGGCTCGGGCCCAGTACAAGAGGGCCCGCTGTACCACCTCATAAGCAGCCATGCTTCCGAATCCTGCATTCTGTATAGGCTCACATTTTAAAGCCTCTTCCATATTGCCACAGCCACTAATAGCCCCGTCCCCTACCCATTCTCCAGAATTCTGACTTTCAAAAGTTCCCACATATGGTAATAGATCCTCTTCATCCCCCTCCTAGTATAATGAGTGTTTAACTGTTGCAATGTGAGGGCCCCGGTGGATTTTTTTCCCTGAAGCTGTACTTTAAATATTGATTGAGTTCTAATTATCACTTACCGGCTTCAGAAGTACACT